>JAJAGP010001614.1:0-174998 GCA_025084515.1 Ancistrus triradiatus | reverse complement strand
GTATTTGATCAATAACAAAGTTCAACTCAATACTTTGTAACATAACCTTTGTTGGCAATGACAGAGGTCAAACGTTTCCTGTAAGTCTTCAGCAGGTTGGCACACACTGTAGCTGGTATTTTGGCCCATTCCTCCATGCAGATCTCCTCTAGAGCAGTGATGTTTTGGGGCAACACGGACCTTCAACTCCCTCCACAAATTTTCTATGGGGTTGAGGTCTGGAGACTGGCTAGGCCACTACAGAACCTTGAAATGCTTTTTACGGAGCCACTCCTTCGTTGCCCGAGCAGTGTGTTTGGGATCATTGTCATGCTGGAAGACCCAGCCACGTTCCATCTTCAAACACTGATGGAAGGAGGTTTTGGCTTAAAATCTCACGATACATGGCCCCGTTCATTCTTCCCTTAACACAGATCAGATCAGTCATCCTGTCCCCTCTGCAGAAAAACAGCCCCAAAACATGATGTTTTCACCTCCATGCTTCACAGTAGGTATGGTGCAAATCAGCATTCTTCTTCCTGAAAACATTTTGGTTTCATCTGACCACATGATATTCTCCCAATCCTCTTCCAGATCATCCATATGCTCATCAAACTTCAGAAGAACCTGGACATGTACTGGCTTAAGCAGGGTGGCACGCCTGACACTGCAGGATCTGAGTCCTTCTCAGTGTAGTGTGTTTCTGATGGTAGCCTTTGTTACTTTGGTCCCAGCTCTCTGCAGGTCCCATCAGGTCCCTCCATTCATCAGTTCTGGTATTTTTGCTCACTGTTCTCATGATCATTTTGGACCCCACGGGATGAGATCTTGCGTGGAGCCCCAGGTCGAGGGAGATTATCAGTGGTCTTGTATGTCTTCCATTTTCTTACAATTGCTCCCACAGTTGATTTATTCACACCAACCTGCTTGCCTATTGTAGATTCACTCTTCCCAGCCTGGTGCATATTACAGTTTTCTTCCTGGTGTTCTTCAACAGCTCTTTGGTCTTGGCCATGGTTGAGTTTGGAGTCTGACTGTTTGAGGCTGTGGACAGGTTTCTATTATACAGATAACGAGGTCAAACAGGTGCCATTAATACAGGTAACGAGTGGAGGACAGAAGAGCTTCTTAAAGAAAAAGTTACAAGTCTGTGAGAGCCAGAAATCTTGCTTGTTTGTAGGTGACCAAATACTTTTATTGATATACTTATATTTTCCACCATGATTTACAATGAAATTCTTTAAAAATCCTACAATGTGATTTCCTGGATATTTTTTTCTCATTTTGTCTCTCATTGTTCAATAAATATTACAGACCTCTCTCATCTTTCTAAGTAGAACTTGCACAATCAGTGGCTGACTAAATACTTTTTTGCCCCACTGTAGCTTATTACGAAAATAATGCACAGTTCAACAATAACAACTGCACAGTGTGTTAACAGAACACTGTAACTGAGACCAAAGTCAATTCAGTAGAATATTTAACCCCTCATCATGGCAGAAATGGTCGTATCTATTCATGCATGCAGTTAAAACCAACCAATGATATTATCTGTTGACAAATGACATCAAAGAGCAGTGCTCAAGAATGCGAAGCAAAGTGAGTCTGCAGCTTCAAGTTCTCATGCAGAAGTTTTTGTGGGTCGATTTTGACCCCTCTGTACCTGAGATGTTTGGCAACGTTTGCACTGAATATCTTAACAAGGCAGACAGTTGTGGTTCATGTTTTGTTGTTGTTAGAACTATAACTTTTAGAAAACAGTCACTCCAGTGTTATGGCAGGTTTCTCTGTCACAACGTCAGGGTACTTTTTGGGTGGTAGATCATTTTCAGCACTGCAGTGACACTGAGTGGATCGAACACAGCAGTGCTGCTGGAGTATTAAACATCTCATTGTCACTGCTGGACTGAAAATAGTCAGCCAGGAAGAAATGTCCAGTCACCAGCATCTTGTAGCACCGATTAAGGATTAGAGGATGACAAACACAAGTTGCAAAAACAGATGAGCTGCTGTCTCTGACTTTACATCTACAAGGTGGAGCAATCGGGTAGATGTGTGTAATAAAGTGGACAGAAAGTGAACAGTGTTTTAAAAGTCCAGCAGCACTGCCGTGTCTGATCCACTCATACCATCACTAACACACCTCTACCACATCAGTGTCACTGTAGTGCTGAGAATTGATCCACCACCTAAATAGTACCTGATCTGTGGGGGTCCTGACCATTAGAGAACAGAGTAAAGGAGACCAAAAGTATGTAGAGATACAGACGGACTACAGTCTGTAATTGTAGAACTACATAGTGCAGTGACCACTGAAACTTAAATAAAGAATAAACAGAATAGAAACTGACAAATATAGAAAGTCTAAGACCTTTGTACAGTACTCTGTTGGGAGAATGTACACTTCTTGTGGAATAAATAACCTTGACTAAATAAATTACCTTATGTGTGCTTATTTATATGTGAATAACACTTTAAAATGGTAAAAAAAATGTTCAGGTCTGGTCGCTTGTATGTTTACCTGCTCAAGGACTGCAGATGGAAATTAGCTTATTAGCAAACTTTGGTGCAGTTTTCTCTCTGGAGATGGATATAATTTGTGCATGGTCCCTGACAAAATAAACATAATAAATTAAACTAAAAAAAGTTTGCCCAACTGGGCAAGTTGGAAAAAAGTTGACGTTTGAACCCTGTAATGCATAGTTTAGACCCTAGTGTTTCTTACATGCAGCTGTTGTACCAAAATTCTACAGAAAGCGAGCAAAATCCTGTTAAGTCATTTATTATCCATCTTCCTGTAAAGAACCAATTTAAAACTCAAACCAACACGTCGTATGGGTACCATCAGTTATATTATGGTAGTCAATCATGATCTTCCACCAATGTTCAGCGAGGTGGGTCAGGTACATAGAGAGTGAAAGACAGCTGCACTTGTAAGTGTGTGTTGTTTGCCGTTATGCACACGCTCGCCAGCAGCACTGATTAATCAGGTTTATTTTTTTTTACTCTGATGAAAGCACATCTACATAATGTTCTGTAATTGCAGCAAATCAGAAGTGTTGTTTCACAGACCTGATAATTATCCAGATAGCGTCTACTTTCGATCCAGAGATAAATATACCCCAGCCCCATTTTGTCAGTCAATGAGCGAGTCCCACTCAATTACCATCCACCAGTTGCAGCCAGAATGACTGTGCTTGTGTTGTTGGTTTAAAGACACTTTGTAAAGACCATCGGTCTGGGATTTGTGTTTGTGAACGGATGAGACAAAAGTTGAGGAATGCATGTTTGGAGATAAAACTGCACTGGCTATCCTTGGTCTGCTTCCATCTTAGCTACAGCTCTATAGTGGTGCCCCAGTTCTCATCGTTAATTCGTTCCAGAAGACTTGTCGAGAATCGAAACCGATGAGTACCGAGCAAATTTTCCCATAAGGAATAATGTAAATCGAATTAATTCGTTCCAGAACCCCATCAAATCTACACTGTATAAGGCATTATATGTATTAATGGAGTGGTACTGTACAGGTGCTCCCTGATTTTTGATGGGGATACAGTATGTTCCAACAAATCCATCATAAATGTATCATGAACCGATGAGTTTAATGACTGTTTGGTCTGTACTGTATCATACTTATCTATGATAAGTAATGATAAGTAAGTCAATGTTTAAAACACTTACAATAACCTACAGTTGGCCAAAATCATGGCATAGCTGCTAAGCTAACTGCAGCCTGTGTTTCCTTCCTGTTGGCTCTTACATTAAGCTTTTCATGACCCATGGGGACTTATCTGCACTAAGAATACTGTACTGTAGATGTAAAAATAAAGAAAAACATGATAAACACAGCGAATATTTTCACCCAGTGAGATCTATTGAGAGACTGAATCACTGTGTACTGAATTGTGAATCATGAATCGAGTTTCAGCTGAAATGAGTCATGTGGCTCGACTCATACAAGTTTGAGCAAGTGCGCCGAGTACCGAGCAAATGGCGAGAACCGAGACACATTTTTCTAGTCAAAATGCGTCGAGAACTGATGAGTACCGAGGTGGTCGAGAACCGAGGTAGCACTGTATATCATTCTGAGTGATGGGGGAAGTCTTAGTCTTTGCTTCCAGGAATTTCTCCTACTATCTGTCCCTAAAGTCCATACTAATCTGGGGAACAGGGCATTTAAGTACGCCTAACTCCTACCCTCTGGAATCAGCTGTAAAATTGCATTAATCTCTGGGAGCTGGTCTTTTGGCTGCGTTAAGGCAATGTTAAATGATTTGGAGGCGGGCACATCGGGTTGTAGCTGCTTTTACTGAATGTTTAGTGAAGCATTTGTCATATGTCTTGGATATCAAGGATTGTTTTGTTTCATTGATGATTTATTTGTAGTTTCTTTTCATTTTCATCATATACTCCCCAGACAAAATATTAGAGAACTTGCGTGTATAAGGTGGTCGTAACTTCAGGCTGCTGCAGATGGCATTACACGAGGATGATCGGGCTATAAATACCTGCGGGGTATCTGATGAGCTTCATAGATTGAGAAGAGGTGGTACAGTGCAGCGAATGTGTCGTTGGATTGTGAAAAATGGGTCACAAAGCAGATGATGATTGGCGAAAAGGAATGCCAAAGCCCATAGTGTAAAGGACGTAGCTGAATTTGCAGGTATATCGAAGTGTACGGTCATACATTTCTACCAGAAGTGGCAAAAATCCCAGTCTACAGAACATTCTTGTCAGAATTCGTATTCAGAGGTATTGCACTGTAATTTTTTTTGTCTGGTGAGTATATATTGTTATTGTATGTCTGTCTTGGCCCATAAAAGATATTCTTAATTTCAATGAGAAATGACCGCACTTAAATAAAGGTTCAGTAAAATCTAATAAAAAATTGAAGCTACTGGTATAAATTCTTGTAACGTTTGCATGAGAATCTGCCTGGCCCTAAAGCCTACAAATTGAAGAGCATGCACATTCTTGCCATCATTCCAAAAGCACATGGCAGCTTTTTTACTGAAGCACAGACACTGATTCCCATGGTGTGATACCTGCTAAAATACTTATTCAGGCTTCAGTAACCAGTCACAATCAAATCGTGTTCATAAATCAGTCCATTCTTTACCTACCCCGATTGCCATTAGTATGGGGACCTGATAAATCCACTTAATGTTTCCCGCACTCAGTTCCCAGCACCTAGGAGAGAGAAAGTTAACAAGAGTAATGAGAAGGTAGCACGTGGGTAGGTTTGCACAATTCGCTGCAGATAATGAAACCTTCTTAAGAGTGTGTTCCGCATGTGTTTCATGGATTTCTTTGTATCAGGAGATGGACAAAATAACATAAATTTAAAACAATATGAGGCCACTATTACATTTTTGGGGCACAGTTTACCTTCAGAACGGTTCTTATCCTGGTTGGAATGCTTATATACAAGTCAAGTGGTTTATGGTGGATGGAAGTTCTTTTAGGGACACAGCACTTATTTAATGGAGTACAGGTATGCGCCATTTAATGACCACATTACGTTGTGTGAAACAAGTCGTTGATAGAAATGGACATTGACAGGCCATTACCATAGGTACAAAGACTTTATATATATATATATATATATATATATATATATATATATATATATTATATATATATATATATATATATAATGTACATATAAGTCAAGTCAGATTTATTTATCTAGCGCTTTTTACAATGGAGCATTGTCTCAAAGCAGCTTTACATTTTTAGATTATCTTCTAATATCTAGGGACATTCACAAACTGGGCAAGCTTAGGGTGACAGGGACAAGGAAAAACTTCCTAAGCATTTTGAGGAAGAAACCTTGGGAGGACCAAGGCTAAAAAAGGGACCCTATCCTCCTTGGGGGGCTTAGATGAGAAAATACACAACACTGTGATTCTTCAGTTCCAAGCACACATTAACGATCACACACACACTGCAGAGCTAAATATAAACATGCACACTGGAACATAAACATAACTAAACACATCTCGCTGGCTGCACACAACAAAGAGGGAATGAGTATACTTTAAGAAACACTCATTTTCAGAACAGGCAATGCAGTATCACCTTTTAAACACCTTTTAAAATTAGTAAGCAAAACATGATGACATGAGTAATATTTATCGCAGTAAATACACACACATGCTAAACCTTTTTTAATCAGAAGGTTTTTTTTGCAGTTATATCAGGAGATTATTATACCCATTATACTTTTTTATAATTGTTAAGATCTTGGTTATTAAAGCGAACGGACATTGATTGGATGGTCATTAAACAGCGCTTACCTATACTGAGGCTATGGAAGGAACTTAACATCATCTTGGTGTTCATCCAAGCACCCTTGAATAATGTTAGCGGTATATATGAGTGCTCATTATGTATTATGGGAACATTATCAGGAGAGTGTTTTCCAAATTCCCGTTCTGTTTCTGTTATTTTGTCCACACTTGTATGATAAAAAAGCCGGACACTTGCCGTGTATCTGCGAACATCACCCTGACAATGGCCCAAGCTGACACAAAGAGTGCTGGAACACCTGCAGTCACACACAAAGCATGATGGGAAATAGCCACAACTCAGTTTCAAGCTTTTGAATATTGTTTAGCATGTTGTGTAGCTTAATAACAGACACTGACAAAACATGTAGCGCAACCTGAGAAATTGCTCTAAAACTCGGCATGCAGTTCTCTCAGGCAGATATGTAAATGATTACAGGTGTGGTTTGATTAGACACTGGGTCTTGCCATAAGATGGCGTAAAAGTGCTTCCCTCGCTGTCCTATAAAAAGACTCTCAGATTGTTCTTTTGGGTAGTGTACCTCTTGGTGATAGATTGTTAGACATGCTTCTATGATGCATTCGAAAACATTTTGGCCAGTTGTCAGACTTTGAGAGGGGGCACATCATTGGATTGAGAGAAGCAGGATGGTTATTCAGATGAACTGCTCGCCATCTGGGATGTTCTGACCTAGCTGTTAGGAAGTGTTGGGAGTAGTGGTTCTGTGAGGGCGAACAGCGAACAGGCTCCGAGCGGCCCATCTAGACACAGGTGGCACCTTCATTACACACACCTGCCCATTACATGTCCTGCCATTGACAGCCAGTCGCCATCGCTTTCGTTCACAATATTGTTGTGAATGAGAAACATGGACGACTACATGCTGGAACCATATTGTTTTTAGTGATAAATCCAGGTTCTCTTTGGAATCGAATGACTGTTGG
This sequence comes from Ancistrus triradiatus, assembly GCA_025084515.1. Lineage (NCBI taxonomy): Eukaryota > Metazoa > Chordata > Actinopteri > Siluriformes > Loricariidae > Ancistrus > Ancistrus triradiatus. Next base: position 167,784 of record JAJAGP010001614.1, on the reverse strand, counting down.
ATTCGAATATGGAGGCCTCATGGTGAGAGCTTCAATCCTGCCTTTGCTGTGGAGCGACACACTGCCCCAACTGCTGGTGTGGTGATCTGGGGAGTCATCGCATACGACAGTTGTTACCCCTAGTGGTGATATGAGAGACACTAACAGATCAGCGATATGTGCAGGACATCCTGCAGCCATATGTTGCCCCTCATGGCAGGGCTTCCAACGGGCATGTTTTAGCAGGATGATACTTGCCACTGATTGCAACACTGAAGTTTGTAACACTTCCTTGGCCTCACCAGATTTATCGCCAATTGAGCATTTATGGGACCAGCTAGGATGCCAGCTTCAGCAGCCTATGAGTGTGCAGGATCTACAGGCCCAGGTGCAACATCTGTTTGGCAAATGTGCTGTATTCCTCTATGCCCAACTGTATCTCATCTTGTATCCAGATGCGGCGCAACATGGTAACTAGAGCCTTCTTTCAGTTTTACAGTTTTCCCAAATAAACATATCCTTTCGCTTTAATATTGTAATCACTTACATACGTCATTACATTCACACATGTTTCAGTTGATTCCAACAAGTCCTTGTAGGTTTTTTTTTTTTTTTTTTTTTTGGGTCAGTGAGTGTATGATGAGACGCTCGATTTTGGAGATGTTTACCTCCTCAAACCAAAGAATGCAATGATGACTCGAATGATACCATGACTGATGAAATTTGTTTAGTGTGTGTTAAAATGGCATCAAAATCCTTTGCACTTGATCCCATAGTTCTGTCTGCTGATAGAGGATGAAACTGTTTTTTATGCAGCAGAGGACTAAGCACAAGCTTGTTGTTGTTTTACTGTTTCTAACAAAAATTAGGAGAAACAATTTTATCAAGTAAGGGTTTCACCAGATGGTCCTCTTGCTGCTACTCCCAGTCTTTATTCTATCATTGAGTGTGTTTACATGCACTTAATAATCTGATCATCAGAATCAGAAATACTTTATTAACCCCCGGGGGAAATTGCAGATTAGTCGGATTTCTGCAGTTATCTGATTAAGTGGTCTTGTAGACAGCATACTCCTATCTAGAAATCAGATAAAGAAATCCGATAAAGAAAGCTGGATTTTATTCCAGTAATCAGATTACTCATAGCATGTATACCAGTTACCCGGTTATAATCGGTGTTTTCAGTCTGCGCATGTGCGCGAGCCTTCCTTCGTGGTTGCCAGGTCCGCGTATTCTAAAAACTTTGCCTTTTTTGGCTTCTTTTTCCATTGGCTTTAGCAATTCTTTTTTTTCCTCGCTGGATTCTGGAAACCCTGGAATTAAACGCACCACGGAATTAGGCAGCGAAACAGCTATAGAACAGTGTGGAGACGCAGAATATACTTTATTTAGTTTGTCTCACACTTCTATAAGATTTTTAGGTGGTTGCAAAGTAGAAATCAGATTACTGCCCAAGTCATGTAAACCCAGAGGTTACCCATTATATGATTACTCACATGCGTGTATAGGTGTTGATCGGATTATCTGATCTATTCTCTTCCCCCAGAGTCTTAAAACTGCTGTTATTAGGCCTTTTCTTACGAAGAGCAATCTTGATCCGTCCATTATTGAAAATTACAGACCAATTTCTATTATTCCTTTTCTGGGTAAGATCATTGGAAAGGCGGTATCTATTCAACTAGGTGACCATCTCCATTCAAACCACATACATGAAGCTTTTAAGTCTGGCTTTCAGGCCCATCACAGCACAAAAACAGCATTGATTAAAGTTTTAAATGATCTTAAAATTAATCAAGATGCTGGTAATAAATCTATATTAGTTCTATTAGACCTTAGTGCAGAGATTTTGCTTAATCGCCTACACGATTGGGTTGGTCTCACTAGCTCAGCACTAAACTGATTCCAGCTGATTTCTGTTTTATCTGTTTAGATTTTAACTGCATTTAAATATTTCTATTTTATTTCATACCTTTTATGTATTCTTTTATTTTTAACTATTTTATATGTATTTCTTTGTTTTTACGTCTGCTAGTGTAAAGCACTTTGTAAAATGTTGTTTGAAAAAGTGCTATATAAATAAAGCTTAATAAAAGCTTATTATTACTGATGAGATCTGATTTTTCTGCAATTATCAAATTACTATGTGCATGTAAACACACTCGCATTCAATTTTAGCCACTCCACAAACTGGGAGTGCAATTCAGCTTGTGGCTCCCTGTTTCAGCATTTCACCTGCTGTAATCTCAGATCCAGACTATGCAGATGACTTCCTTTTATGGGATGTCCTTTTGCCATACAAATGTGATAACACCTCTTTAGTGCTATACAAAATAGATAGTACACAATACCTCTCTGTACCTCTGAGTCTTAATGCCGGACCACCTCTTACATTTAACGTCAATCAATATCTATCAATGTCTAACAATAAGACACTAATTACAAACAGAAATTTCTTGTTTTCACTAGAACCCAACATTCTGCTTTGAAAGCCGTTGGTCTTCGTTATGTGCATGAACAAATGCAAAGTTGTGTCACTAATGGGTTTGGAATAGGCCTAAATGTTCTATGACTAAGCTAATTGCTATTCCTGCTAAAACACATCTGTATTTCTAATCATGCTTCATGCTCTCTCTACTATTTTTCACATTTGGTTTATTCCCCCCCACATGATTTAAAATCTGAATTGCGTTGCGTTTATCCCAGCAGGAGTCCACTCAAACCGCTTGGCTGTGTTCCAGTGTCACTTCCACAATGGCATGTTGACATTCAGGGACCGTGAGCATTTGCACATAAACGGTATCAGATCTGCTTAAAACATACTCAGCATCAAACAGAATCTACGAATAAGCAGGGTGTCCTGTGTCCACCTGGAATAGGAGCCAGCAGATGAGGCGTAAGGAGGAGAGTGTGGGAATGAGACAGGATAAATGAAAGCGCTGTCATGCGATGAAAAAACAGAAAAAAAGCTTTGGTATTAACATCAGACATTATGGCTTTTAAAACTTGTGACTAGTAAATTACTTGGAAACTTGTTATAGTTGTGCATTTTGTGCACATAATGAGAAAAGAGGCTGCGGAAAAGATAGGCTAGGTGTGTAAATGCACAACAGGCTCCTTTATTTTAATGAGCTTCATTGTGCTTGCTGAGCAGAAACTCATTCTCAGCATTCTTCACAGCATAAAAGAGAAAACAAAGTGCTGAATACAAGTTTTAAGTTTCTGGTGTCTTTGTGAAGCATGTGTGAAAAATGTCATTTGGTACAATTTTAATATTTTCACACACTACTTGATATTCAGTAGTGTTTGAAAGTTTGGGGACTTTTTAAAATGTTCTATATTTGTTCAGAAATATCACCGAAAAAGCCATCCGATTTTCATACTAGTCTCAAAATTAGATCAAGAGAACCAATCAAACAAATGAGATGAAAACGTTATACTCGGTCATTTATTTATTTAGGAAAATGATCCAATATTATATATATTTGTGAGTGGCAAAGTATTTGAACCTTTGCTTTCAGTATCTGAGATAACACCCTTGTAACTGTATATTGGCTTGGAGCAACTTTTTCCCATTCCTCCATACAGAACAGCTTCAACTCTGGGATGCTGGTGGGTTGCCTCACATGAACTTCTTCTCTCATGTTTCTCATTTTATTAAGGTCAGGACTTTGACTTGGCCATTCCAAAACATTATTCTTCTTCAACCATTCTTTGGTAGAAGGACTTGTGTGCTTAGGGTTGCTGTCTTGCTGCTTGACCCACCTTCTCTTGATATTCAGTTTACAGATGCGTGTCCTGACATTTTCCTTTAGTATTTGCTGGTATATAGTGGTACCTCGGTTCTCATCGTTAATTCATTCCAGAAGGCGTGTCGAGAACCGAAAACGATGAGTACCCATAACAAATAATGTAAATCGAATAAATCCTTTCCAGACCCCCAGAAAATCCACACTGTATAAGGCATTAATGGAGCTGTATTGTACAGGTGCTGCCTGATTTACAATGGGGATATGTTCAACAAATCCACCATAAGTTAAATGTTATCATGAACCGATGACTTTAATATAGTCTACTGAATCATAGTGGAGACTATTAAACATTAACACCTACAGTTGGCCAAAATCATTAAAACAAAGCTTATTTTATAAAAAAAAAAAAGTGTTGAAAAATCTCATGCAATTCAGTGAGTAATGGATTGAAAGAGAAAAGAAAATAACAAAAAACTTATGGCACTAGCTGCTGATGCTAATTTCTCAGTATGAAAGCCAATTTTCCTTTAGGTTGGCTGTCATTAATAACCATTTTAGGACCCATGGGGACTTATTTGCACAACTGTACTATAGATGTAAAGTAATGGAAAACATGATAAACACAGTGGAGACTCTGAATCACTGCTTACTGAATCATAAATCATGAATTATCACGCGGCTCGACTCATACAAGTTTAAGCAAGTACGCCGAATAACGAGCAAACAACAAGAACTGAGACACATTTTTCTAGTCAAAATGCACCGAGAACTGAATTAGACGAGTTCCTGACGTGGTTGAGAACCAAGGTATCACTGTAGTTCAAGATTCATTGTTCTATCAATGTTGGCAAGCCGTCCTGGCCTAGTTGTAGCAAAACAGGCCCACACTGTGAAACTATCACCACAATGTTTCACAGAAGGCATAAGGTTCATGCAGTGTTTCTCTTTGTCCAGACACACTTTTCATTTAAACCACAAAGCTCTATTTTTTTTTTTTTACAAGGCTTTCTCTTTGCACACTTGTCATACATACCAATGTTGTCTGGTGTTCTCCTGATGGTGGACTCATGAACACTGACATTAGTCAATGTGAGAGATACCTTTAGTTGCTTAGAGGTTACCCTGGGTTCCTTTTGTGACCTCGCAGATTATTACACGCCTTGCTTTTGGAGTGATCAGCCTTTTCTGTTCTGTTCATTCCTGTTCTTTAAATACAACTGGGCACGCACTCACACCTGATGTCATACACAATAAATAAATGTATTAGATTTTAGACTTTAAAAACTCTAAAGGGTTCACAAACTTTCAAGCACCACTGTAGGTGTGTTTTTTAATAACTTCTGTATCAAAGAGATCCATAAAGCTCAGTTCTTGGTGCATTACTTTTATCCTGTTCACAATATATACAGTGGTGTGAAAAAGTGTTTGCCCCCTTCCTGATTTCCTATCTTTTTTCATGTTTCTCACACTTCAGTGTTTCGAAACATCAAAACAATTTAAATATTAGTCAGAGACAACACAAGTAAACACAAAATGCAGTTTTTAAATGGTGTTTATTATTAAGGGAGAAAAAAATCCAAACCCACATGGCCCTGTATGAAAAAGTGATTGCCCCTCTTGTTAAAACATAATTTAACTATGGTTTATCACACCTGAGTTTAATGTCTTTAGCTACACCCAGGCCTGGTTATTGCCACGCCTGTTCTCAATCAGAACATCACTTAAACAGAACCTGCCTGACAAAGTGAAGTACACAAAAAGATCCTTAAATGCTACACATCATGCCAAAATCCAAAGAAATTCAGAAACAATTGAGAAAGAAAGTCATTGAGATCTATCAGCCTGGAAAGGGTTATAAAGGGTTTCTAAAGCTTTGGGATTCCAGCGAACCACAGTGAGAGCCATTATCCACAAATGGCGAAGACATGGAACAGTGGTGAACCTTCCCAGGAGTGGCCGGCCGACCAAAATTACCCCAAGAGCGCAGCAACGACTCATCCAAGAAGTCACAAAAGACCCCACAACAACATCCAAAGAACTGCAGGCCTCACTTAAGGTCAATGTTCATGCCTCCACCATAAGAAAGAGACTGGGCAAAAATGGATACATGGCAGAGTTCCAAGACAAAAACCACTGCTGAGCAAAATGAACATTAAAGCTCGTCTCAGTTTTTCCAGAACACATCTTGATGATCTCCAAGACTTTTGGGAAAACATTCTGTGGACTGACGAGACAAAAGTTGAAGTCCCATTATGTCTGGCATAAAAGTAACACAGCATTTCAGTAAAAGAACATTATAGCAACAGTAAAACATGGTGGTGGTAGTGTGATGGTCTGGGGCTGTTTTGCTGCTTCAGGACCTGGAAGACTTGCAGTGATAAATTAACTATGAATTCTGCTGTCTACCAAAAATCTTGATGGAGAATGTCCGGCCATCTGTACGTGACCTCAAGCCGAAACGAACTTGGGTTTTGCAGCAGGACAATGATCCAAAGCACACTATCAAGTCCACCTCTGAATGGCTGAAGACTTTGGAGTGGCCTAGGCAAAGCCCTGACCTGAATCCTATTGATAGCATGACCTTAAAAAGGCCGTTCATGCTCGAAAACCCTCCACTGTGGCTGAATTACAACAATTCTGCAAAGATGAGTGGTCAAAATTCCTCCACAACGCTGTAAAAGACTCATTGCAAGTTATCACAAAAGCTTGGCTACAGATGTTGCTGCCCAACCAGGGTGGCCCAACCAGTTATTAGGTTTAGGGGGCAATCACTTTTTCACACAGGGCCATGTAGGTTTGGATTTTTTCTCCCTTAATTAATAAACATCTTCATTTAAAAACTGCATTTTGTGTTTACTTGTGTTGTCTTTGACTAATATTTAAGTTGGTGTTCCGAAACACTTAAGTGTGACAAACATGCAAAAACATAGGCAATCAGGAAGGAGGCAAACACTTTTTCACACCGCTGTATTCTCCTTTCCTAAATCTTTCCTGCTTTTCATCTCAGATTAAGCTCGTGAACATTAAGCACTACACTTACACAAACTTCAACAAATCTAATCTTTATGTAGAGAACCAACAGGTTCTTCCAACACAAGAGTGAGCAACTGACTACTTCTGCACTGACTCCAAATCAGCCATCAATAAAGCACTGATAATGTAGTTTAGCTACTTCTTCCACTGTTCCCAAACTTGGTGCTCTGTTTTTGCTCACCTCCGACTGCATGTGCACACACTCACCCCATCCAATAAGTGTGAAGCCCCACAAGTACTTGGACTCAGAGAAGAAGGCCATGAAGATGAGGCTGTGTAAGTAAAGTCCCTCTACCAGGATCCAGTAGTAGTTGGTGGCCAGAAAGTAGATGAAGAGCAGAACTGTGATCTTACAACCGACCTGCAAAGTATTGATTAGTACTGAACTTTGCATGATTAAACAGTGTGTATATATATATATTCACACTGATCACTTTATTAGGTACATCTCCTTGTTTCTACACTCACTGTCCATTTTATGAGTTCCACTTACCATACAGAAGCACTCTGTAGTTCTACAATTACAGCCTGTAGTCCATCTGTTTCTCGACATACTTTTAGTCCCCCACAGATCAGGTACTATTTGGGTGGTGAATAATTCTCGGCACTGCAGTGACACTGATGTGGCGGTGGTGGTGTGTTAGTGTGGTGTTTTGCTGGTATGAGTGGCTCAGACACAACAGTGCTGCTGGATTTTTGAAAACTGTGTTCACTCACTATGCACTCTATTAGACCATATTGCTCCACTAATCCTTCATCAGTGCTCACAGGATGCTGGTAGCTGGCCATTTTTTGGTTGGTGGACTATTTTCAGTGAAGAAGTAACACTGGGGTGTTTAAAAACTTTAGCAGCACTGCTGTCTTATTCAGTCATATCAGCACACTGAGTAGTGCTGAGAATGATCCACCAGGCAAAGAGTACCTTTCAGTTATAGGATATATATACAGTTGCAGTCAAAAATATTTAACCCCAAAGATTTTAAGGATTTATCAATTTAAGTTTTTTTTTAATAGCAAGCTTTGGATGACTTCTTCATGAGTTGAGTGATACATAAAATCAGAACAGAAAATGCATGATGTGGTATTTGTGTGTAACAGTATATTTTGTTAAGGTAGCCATGTCACAATTATTCAACCCCTATGTAACATTGTTGTTTTTAAAGCTTTCTGGCAGTTTTTATGGACTAAAGTGGAGTTGAAACATAATCAAGCCTTTGAAAACTCTATAATGATCCTTCATTTGCTTCACCTATGATGTATATATAAACCCCACCCATGAAGGAATTCAAAGTGAGTTGAAATCATGGGAAAGACAAATGAGCTTCCGCAAAAGCTGAGGGAGAAGATTATTTTTTCGCACCTAAAGGGCCTTGGGATGTTATATTTGTTGGAAATCTTTTTATACCCAAGAGACACCATTGGGAGCATTATAACGAAGTCTAAAACTTATGAAACAGTTGCAAACCTGCCTGGCCGTGGAAGAAAGCCCAAAATTCCATCAAGGGCCCTTAGCAACTTGGTCAGGACAACTAAGAAAAACCCTCGTGTGAGTGCAAGACATCTACAGGATGACCTGATGAAGGCTGGAATAAGGGCTTCAGTAGCAACTATAAGATGTACACTGAATGAACTAGGACTTCATGGCCGGACTCCAAGACGCACTCCACTCTTAAAGACAAGGAACATCAAAAGTCGACTAGAATTTGGATAAGGCTACAGCGTTTTGGGAGACAGTTCTATGGACTGATGAAATTAAACTGGAACTGTTTGGACATGTGGACCAGCGGTATGTCTGGTGTGCGAAAGGCCAGGCTTATGACTAGAAGAATACCATCCCCACAGTCAAGAATGGAGATCGGTCATTGATGATGAGGGGCTGTTCTTCTGCAGCAGGAACTGGCAATCTTGATTGTGTACCTGGCATCATGGATTCTCAGATAATACCAGGCCATTTTAAAGAGGAATGTGCTGCCATCTGTTGACATCCTTGGCAATCATTGGACCTTCCAGCAAGACAATGATCCTAAGCACACCTCCAAGTCAACCAAAGCTTGGTTGAGAAAAAGATCCTGAAATGTCCTGGAGTGGCCTTCTCAATCCCCATATCTAAACCCGACTGAAAATCTTTGGTGGGATTTAAAGAAGGCAGGTGCAGCACAGAAGCCATCAAACATCACTGAACTAGAGACTTTTGCACATGAAGTATGGGCCAAGATTCCAATTGAGAGGTGTAAGAAGTTTGTTAATACTTACCGAAAACATTTGTTGGAAGTTATAAAAGCTAAAGGATGCTCCACCAAGTATTAAAGCAGGGGGTTGAATAATAGTGCACATGCACGTGTGTTCAAAGAGTTACATTTTTCATTTGAACTTGAAAGTTATGTCAACTTCTGTTGTCAAAATAACTCACATATGTATTAATAAATACTGTTTGTTGTTTAATGAGGTTTTTGTCATTTATTGTCATTATCTTTTATCCACATCTCTATAATGTCTTTAGAGTTGAGGGGGTTGAATATTTCTGATTGCAAGTGTGTGTATATGTGTGTATATATATACACAACTGCTCCTCAAGTGTGGGCACTTTTTGCATATCACACCCTGTTTATTTGTGAAGGTGCCTGTGGTGACTCATTTGTCCGTTCTTGTGCTTACAAGAAGAGGTTGCTATTGCACTTCACACACAGTGACAATAGTTTTTTTACTTTGTTCAACTCTTTGTTTCAAAATGCTGCAGACCACCAGTACCAATATGTTATAGATATAGTATACTGGAACAAAAAGTGATAAGATAGATATGGGTAACAGGTATATTTTGTCGTGGTACAAAACCAGTGCCGTAGGCTTCATTTCAATTTTGAGGGTGGTGGTACTGGGAGTGGGGCACAGACCACGCTAGATGATATAATGCGCTCATTTGCATATGTGTGACGTCACCACGTCGTATTAACACGCTGCCTAGTAGCAGGTGGTATCAGTCCTTTGTCTTATTGCTTCTCTCTTACCCTCTGTGCAGGATAAACCAGACGAAGTAACAGCATGTAGGTATTGACTAATCCAGTGAAAGTCACAAGTTCATCCACTGAGTTATGAACTATGTGTGAGGCTCTCATCCGGTATGTTACTCCTGGAGCGGAGACAGTTCTGGCCATTCTTTTCTGTGGAAAATACTTATGGTTTGTAGAAAAAGTCGCTAGATCTACCGCTACTCGCCTTTTTGAAAATAACTCGCTTGAAGAGACTGAAAAATCGCTCCTCCAAACTTTGAGGGGGGGGGGGGGATTAAGCCTATGTACAGAACCAACAGGCTTAACTTTGAAGCAGCACTTTGGACAGAACTTAGCTACGCCCTTTAAAAAGACATTGTTTTTCCCTTGCTATATTTTAAATGACCAGAATTGTGATATTTAAAAGTTGGTTGCTTGCAGAGGTTGTAATTCAGTTCAGCAAACCAAACGATCACATAAGCGTGTAGCCCTGGACTGTGGTAGCCTAGCGGTTAAGGTACTGGACTATGGACCAAAAGGTCCAGGGTTCAAATCCCATCTCTGCCAAGCTGCCACTGTTGGGTCCTTGAGCAAGAACCTTGGATTGTAAAACTGTATCAATTGTCGCTCTGGATAAGGGCGTCTGCTAAATGCTGTGAATGTAAATGTAGCCCTTCAGGGTTACATTAGTGGTCATTGTCGATTTGAAATTATTTATACTACAAGTCTATTGTTATATTTAAGCAATAGAAAACGAGTGCTAGGGTGCACACGACCTCAAGTCTTCTGCTGCTTTAATACAATATTTTTTTAACCAACAGAATAAAGAAACAAAATAAATCAAGGAAGCCCTGAATGGTATACTGAATACGGTTCCATGCTGAGAAATATATTTCGCCAAAAAGTAGGTCTACAACAAGTGTGTTGTTGCTATGCAACGGTAACAATTCCCTACCAGCATTAGCACTAGAAGCACCTGGCCAGTTTGACCTGAATATATCTGGTAATGTGGAGCGCTGGTTATTTGAACGTTGTGATTTAATACTAGTAGCGCCGTGCTGGCTTTACCTACGCTAATTAAAATGTATCGAAAGACCGCCGAGTCTTCAGACAAGAAACTGCTGTTATTGAGACATAATGGCCGCTAGATGGCGATTATTGCCCTACGCAAATACATTGGTAAAATTATCGTCATTGGTTATGGAACGTTGTTTTTTCATCCTTCAGCATAATGTTCTTTTTCATTTATTTACTTGTACATCTTGAACAGCACCAGTGTTGCCAGATCTCATAAAATAAAACAACAACCAAGTCTATGGATGTCTATATGTAAATTGCATTTCATATTGCAAACATTTTCTAAATTCTGTAACTTGTAATTTTACATTTTACTTTTAACTCTAAAGACTTTGAACAAAACCAACTGTCCATAAAAAAATAAGGTGTCAATAAATGAGTAAACGAAAATGAAAGTAAATACGTTCTGTATTATAACTAACTGGCCAAGTAATTTTATCAGTGGTAACTTACTTTGTCCTTGACTTGCCATAATTCATTTATGGGGAAAAAAAAACTTGACTCTTGACTTCTTTGTCATGTCATCAGTTCTGGTATGTTTAGGGGAGCGAATCTGGCAACTCTGAAATAGACTCGGAGCACAGCGTGCTGCAACTGTGACAGCATGGCAAGTTTCATGGTTACAGACTACAAAAATCCTTCGCAAGAATGAATGAAAATACAATATATTGTTCTAGCGACTATTATGTGTCAATAACAGTGTTGTCTGGGGTCTCAGCTGCCTTCTGACTGGTCCAGCGGTGCTTTCAGTAGGTAAATCCAGTGCGTGGAGCAGAAATTTAAAATACCATCACCATTTTTAAATACCATCCACTTTGAATAGTGCGGTTTTCCCGAAATACCATCATACCGCCCAACCCTAGTGTTATACAATGCTCAGCAGGTAAAGTTATGAAAAACTAATAAGTATGTTGTGTCTTCAAATCCTGGCTCTGCCAAGCTGTTCAGTCCTTGAGCAATCTTCATTAGCTATGGGTAAGGGGAGTCTGCTGCGATTCACCGTGTGTTTACCAAGATTAAAATATAACCAAGAATGAACTTACATACTGCATCTTGTCCAGATTGCTAATGGAGATTGCACTGATGTCGTCCATGAGCACGGCGTCGTACTGCTGCACGCCACCTTTGGCGTCGATCACCAGGTCCTTAACGAAGATGATGATGGCCCGCAGCATAAAGGACACAAACAGGTGCATGTGGATGTAGTTTCTGGTGCAGTGAAGACGCCTGTGTAGTAGACACATTTATTGATGGAACCTCCTGCAGATGAACTGACTGCAAGTGACACTGGCAAATCCCCATTATTCCTATTCAAGCATTCAGTGAAATTAGGCATGTTGTTAAATGATTTACCACCATGTTGCTGTGGCCACAAACACTTTATGATCTCGTTACTCATGGATCATTGGAGCTCCATCAGTATAAACAGTATGCTTTCACCAGAATAAGCTATTAGTTCAGGTTTGATGCGTAGTTCACAATTATATGAGCTACCCTAGCAGGAAGATTGAATGTTGAGTCACATCACTGACGAGCCACAATTGGAAATGAAGCTGAGACGTGGTAAAACTGAAATCTAGCACTGTACAGCGAGGAAACGAGCACATAAATAAGAAGAATTGCACAGAACCAGTAATGGCTTTCCTCTGCTATGCTTTGTTTGAAATGCATTAGGGGTTACCATGATCATCCGGTTCTAGGATCAGACCCTATAATTCTGGTAATACAAAACATCACACCAGGGACACCTGCGCTGAAAGGCTGCAAATGGAGCGGTCCGAATGTACAGCTGTAGTCCAGCTAAATCTCAGCTCTGCATGTTCAGGCAGAGGCAGCTGAAATAAGTACATATCACGATGATTCCAATAGTTTGAAGTAGGAGAGTGGGGACAGTTGCAACACTTTTTTGCATTTTCTTTCAGTTTCTCAGAGACTGTAAAGAAAAAAAGAAAATTTTATTACCATAAAACCACATCTGTCAGCTTCCCACCCACACTGCTGTAACAGTGTACATATGATAATATAGGTACAATTTACATTGGAACAGACATAGTCAAATGTTGCAGCTGTCCCCCATTATGGACTCAGTTGCAACATTTGACTGTGTCTGTTCTAATGTAAATTAACAGGGGCAGTTGCGACATTCATTAAAATGTAATAAAATCATTCTTTAATATCATTTTGCACTTACTTTATTTTCTAGGGTATTCACTAAATTATTTTGTCTGTCTACAAAAAGGAAAAACATATTTTCAAGTAATAACCATGTTTAGTCTAATTATTACAATTCATTAAACTGTAAAATTGTCCAAATCAAGAAGCTGAAATGTAATAATGCTTCTGTAAACCTTTGTAACAGATTACTGAATTAGAATAACCATAAAATAGATCAGTTTAGGTGACTATTGGAAGGTATTCTACATTTAATAAATAAAAAACCCAATGTTACAATTAATGTAAATGCAAGATTTTACATTAATATTGTCATAAGGGACAGTTGCAACTGTCCCTACACTGACAATCATGATAAAACTTGCCATGCTAGGTGGACACAATAGCTTTGACACGTGCAAGCTATGCCTGTTGGAAGCTAAGAACACAAACATTAAAATGATATAACATGACAATGCTTCCTGCAAACAGTTTAGACTGTATGACAAAAACACTGATCATTAAAAATACTTTTTCATCATGAAAACTAGTTTTTGCAGAAGGAATAGTCAAATGTGGCTGTTTTCCTCCAGGAATGAGGATTGACTAACTGAGCATGTGCAGTATAAATATCAGCACCGTAGCTCATTCCTAACTGGTGGAATAAGTAATGTTGCAACTGTCCCTTGTCACAACTCTTCCCATTCTCCCCTGCTAGTCTGAATCCACGACCCACATGTATGGCGTTGGAAGTTTGGCTCCCTGTGAAAACAGGCCGCTCTTGGCCACATGGAATTATGCTCTAGCTTGTAGATAAAGTCAGAGACAGTAGCTCATCTGTTGTTCCACAGTTTGTGTTGGTCATCCTCTAACCATTCATCAGTTCTCACAGGATGTTGGTGGCTGGACATTTTTGGTTGGTGGACTATTTTCAGTCCAGCAGTGACACTGAGGTTTTTAAGAACTCCAATGGGTAGCACGGTCACATCACAGCAAGGATATCCTGGGTTCGATCCCAAGGTGGAGTAGTTTGGGTCCTTTCTGTCCATTTCCATGTGGGGTTTACTACAGGTACTCCGATTTCCTCCCACAGTCCAAAGACATGCAGGTTAATCGATCAGGCTAACTGATTATGCTAGATTGACCCGTGTGTGTGTTTATCTCTTTATCAACTTTTAAGACTTGTGTGAAAATCTGATGATGTTTTAGGTCATATGTATGCAGAAATATAGAACATTCTAAAGGGTTCGCAAACTTTCAAGCACCACTGTATATATACACAAGAGTGGGCACTGTCTGCATTTCCCACCATGTTATTAAATTGTTATTTACCATCATGTTGCTATGGCACAAACATGTATGTCTAAATCGATGACCTCATTAGTGATGGATCATTGGAGCCCCTTCAAAATAAACTGTATGCTTTCAGTAGAGTAGCCAGTAGTTCAGGTTTGTTGCATAGTCCAGAATTACAGCAGCTACACGAGCAGAATAAATCAAACCCAGGATTAGCTTAGATAGTGTCGAATCACATCACTGAAAAGTGTCAGATTAGCTCCCTGAGTAAACAGGCTTCTTGGCAGTTCTTGGCCACATGGAATTACCAAGATACCCCCTGGTATTTACAACAGAGATAGAGAGCTGACTTTGTGCTCAGGTTTGTAACCATGTCTATGGACAAACAGTAGCTCAATAAACTAATTTGTGACTGGCCATAATTTCATGAAATCACTATAACATTGTGCTTGAAAAGAGCAATGTGAAAGCAAGAAACAAACCCAGACCGTGATATAGAAAGAGAAAGATGTACATTACAAGGGAAGGAGGGAAAAACGCCAAACAACGTACAAAGAGAGCTGGAAGAAACACAGTCAGAGGAAAAGAAAACCAAAAAGGTACTGGAAAAATACAATGCAAAAAAAAAAAACATACACGTCAAGGGCATGAAAGAAAAAAAGAACAGTACTCTGCAAAAGTCTTAGGCCACCAGTAGATTTGTTGTTTTAGAAATGGTATAACGAACATACATAATTCTTTCTCAGTCTACTTATTGAGATACAAACAGAAAATACAGGCAATATGAACAGAAATTACATAAAAAAAACAATTTTCAGAGCAAAATGGTTTCAGCAGGCGAAAACCAGTACTTAGTGCAAGATTTTGTGGCCGCTACACTTGCAAAAAGACCATTCCTGATCAAGCTTCTTCAGACTGCAGAAAGGTCAACTTGGCATGCTGACAGGTGCTAGATAGGGCTATCGTTCAAGTGTTACTGGAGGCCACACTAAATATTTGACACTGTAGCCTATATAAGCTCTATTTCTGCTCTATTTTTGTATACAAACTGTATACAAATTTTCTGTATTTTCTGGTTGTATTCTAACAAAGAGACTGAGAAATAATTACATATGGTCATTATACCATTGCTAAAACAGCAACACTAACGATGGCATAAGACTTTTATACATTACTGTGTGTAAAAAGGAAAAGGCATAAAGATACAGGAGATGTGAGAAATGGGAGAGTAAATGGGAAGACAGAGATAATGAGAAACAAAGAGAGTGAAAAAACGAGAACAAAAATCTTGTGGTAAAATATGTTCTTTAAAAACATGAGCAATATGTGATAAGGGGAGAAACAGACAAAAAGAGAGGGATTGAATTGACATAAATTGTGGGCATGAAACTTCTAGATCGTGGCAAGTTTGTCACAACAACATGCAGCAGCACAAACGGACACTCAGATGTTGAATAAAATGACTAATTACAGACAGCCAAGCTTTGATGAGCCATTACATGACAGCTCACAGAAGTTTTAGTAGTACCTGAAATATCCTATGATAAAAATGGCAACCAGCAAGGAGCTGAAGGACACTGCATAGCCCACAGTGTACATAATGTGCAGACGCTCAAAAAAGTCCTTCTGAAAGCAATTAGGGAAACCAGAGAGATAAATATTTATTAAACGGTTGTACCGCCTGCCTTCATCTCCAAAGGGGAATACAGCTCTGAGTGACTTTACCTTGCTTGTCTCTTTACCTGGTGTCAGGAACCACAGACATTCAGAATAATTTACCCAGGTTCTGTTCTCGATAGAGACCCAGGATCCGTTCACATCACAATTGCGATAGGCAAAGCCTGAAAGAAAACACGTCAAAAAGTGCTTAATGAGATGAACATAACATTTAGGGAAACCATGCGATATTGTTCTAGTATTATTTTCCACAAAATAAATTAATCGGACAAAAATAAGCCAAAAGGGTTTCATTGCATTTTGAACTTTGGACTTTCTGACTGGCCTCAACCCCATTGGCAACTTTAATTGAAGATATCAGCTGAGGTGCTTAAATAAGCCAAGTTGCACGCACTGTTCACTAAAATAGGTCTAGAATACTTTTCTCATAATGAAAGTTGTTTGATGTATTGTATTTACTGAATTTAAGAAAAGCTTTAGTCTTGGATTTAAAAGTTTACTTTTAGATTTCAAAAGATTTCAAAAGCTATTTTGGCTGGTACTGCCACTTTCTATTCCTTTTTGTTGGCGTTTTACCAATAGCCCTTTTGTCCTCTGGTTGGGGATATAGTGGAGTTTGAGTTAATATCTCCTTTATTGAGAATTTTCTACTGCCAAATGTCACGTTGTCCTAAAAATTCAGTCATTCAGGTTATTAAACATGAATGCAGCTACCGACCAGCACATTTCATTGTACCAGTCTATATTCTCAGTATTTCAGTAGTGTATTTAGGACCTGCTACTGCAATAACATTGCGTGTGTCTTTGCTTGATCTGTACCTCTTGTTAGTGGATGGATAGTAGTTAAATCACATAAGATCTGTACCTAATACAAACTAGATTACATGTCTCTTAAAATGCTGCTGTAAGGCAATTTCTCCAAATAGCTGTATGTTTTTAATTTTATGCCAGTTTCATAATGCAGACATTTTGGGTCATTATTTTTATTTATTTAAAAGACCCACCTAGTTAAAGCTTATTCTTACCTGTTCATAAATCTCGTAAATAGATACAGTGCTACATAACTACTAATACGCTACTAATGACACTCATACTAGTGTTATCTTATTTAGCATCTATTCACAACAAGATGAGAAAATTATTATTCAGCAGATATATAATTAGTCAGCAGAGTACTCATTTTCCTTGAAGACCATGAGAGGATGTGCAGTGGTGCTTGAACGTTTGTCAACCCTTTAGAATTTCTGTATTTCTGCATAAATATGACCTAAAATTATCAGATTTTCACTTTTTTTTGAGGGAAAAATTATCCAATATTACATATTAGTGAGTGGCAAAAGTATGTGAACCTCTAGGATTAGCAGTTAATTTGAAGGTGAAATTAGAGTCAGGTGTTTTCAGTCAATGGGATGACAATCAGGTGTGAGTGAGCACCCTGTTTTATTTAAAGAACAGGGATCTATCAAAGTCTGCTCTTCACAACACACGTTTGTGGAAGTGTATCATGGCACGAACAAAGGAGATTTCTGAGGAGCTCAGAAAAAGAGTTGTTGATGCTCATCAGGCTGGAAAAGGTTACAAAACCATCACTAAAGAGTTTGGACTCCACCAATCCACAGTCAGACAGATTGTGTACAAATGGAGGAAATTCAAGACCATTGTTACCCTACCCAGCAGTGGTCGACCTGTAGTGAGGCCTCTCTCACATTGGCTAATGTTAATGTTCATGAGTCCACCATCAGAAGAACACTGAACTACAATGGTGTGCATGGCAGGGTTACAAGTAGAAAGCCACTGCTCTCCAAAAAGAACATTTCTGCTCATCTACAGTTTGATAAAGATCACGTGGACAAGCCAGAAGGCTACTGGAAGAATGTTTTGTGGATGGATGAGACCAAAAATAGAACTTTTTGGTGTTAAGAAAAGCGTTATTTTTGGAGAAAGGAAATCAATGCATTCCAGCATAAGAACCTTAAATCTGAAGAGAAGGTGGGTTCATGCAGCAAGACAACGACCCTAAGCACACAAGTCGTTCTACCAAAGAATGGTTAAAGAAGATTAAAGCTCATGTTTTGGAATGGCCAAGTCAAGGTCCTGACCTTAATCCAATCACAAACTTTCAAGCACCACTGTATATATTTATGAAGAGCAAAAGCATTAAAGCCATACCATTGTGATTGAAATCGTAGACGTAGCTGGGGCACGGTACTTTGGTGAGAGTCCCTAAAGAACCCTGAGGCCAGCAAATAAGGCCGTCCCATCCGGGGGCGCAAACATCATCTACACACATCAACACACAAACAGAGCATTACGTCTTTCATTGGTTGTGTTATGACAGGAGATGCCTCATGATCTCATTTCAGAATGAACAACGTAACATAGCAACAGACATTTATTGTTGTAAAACATAATTCTTTTAGTATAGTTATTGACAAAAAACCTCACCAAAAAGTTGTTGGAAATGAATGAAACTTTGTGTGTGAATGTAATGATGATCTAGGTAAGTGATTACAAAATTAGAATGAAAGGATACGTTTGCAAGGAGGCTCTAGTTAGGCTGCCTGTAGAATGGATACAAGATGAGAAATGTTTGGGATATTGAGATATTATATCATCATAATTTTCCTGGCGCTTGTCCCGCCGGATGCGGGGTCCGCCCACTGCCACTTGCGACCGAGAATACCGATGCGTTGCTCCGTCTGTCGCCAGAGACCACACTCAAACCAAGCCAAGTTAGTGTAGTCAGTTAACCTAACTTGCATGTCTTTGGACTGTGGGAGGAAACCGGAGTACCCAGAGTAAACCCACATGGACAAGGGGAGGACATGCAGACTCCACACAGAAAGGACCCAGGCCACTCCACCCTGGTATTGAACCCAGGACCTTCTTGCTGTGAGGCGGCGATGCTACCCATATGAGATATTATATTATATGAAATATTGAGGCATTGGAGGCAAACAGGTTCCATATGGTATCCTGTGGCACATCTGCCCACAGATGTTGTAGCTGGGCATGTAGATCCTCATCCAACACACCAGCAGGTGGAGCATTGTGTCACTCCACAGAAAAGGCAGGATTGATGCACTTACAGTCGTATGAAAAAGTTTGGGCACCCCTAATAATTTTCATGATTTTTCTTTATAAATCATTGGTTGTCCAGCTCAGCAATTTCAGGTAAATATATCATATAGCAGATGAACACCGTGATATTTGAGAAGTGAAATTAGGTTTATAGGTTTTACAGAAAGTGTACAGTAATTATTCAAACAAAAATTAGGCAGGTGCATAAATTTGGGCACCCTTGTCATTTGAATACCTTTAGCACAAATTATTGGAACACAAAAATTTGTTTTGTAAGCTCATTGACCCTTGATCTACATACACAGTGAAATCCAACTATGAGAAAGGGTTAAGGTGGCCAATTGGAAGTTTTTCGTTTCCTCTTTGCATCTTCTCTGAAGAGTGGCAACATGGGAGCCTCAAAACCAACTCTCAAATGGCCTGAAAACAAAGGTTGTTCAACATCATGGTTCAGGGAAAGGGAAAAGCTCTCTCAGAGATTTCAGCTGTCAGTTTCCACTGTGAGGAACATAGTGAGGCAATGGAAGACCACAGGCACAGTTCTAGTTATGGAACTCCCGAAGTGGCAGACCAAGAAAAATGTCAGATAGGCAGAGGCGAAGGATGGTGAGAAACAGTCATAGTCCAAGCCACAGACCACCTCCAAAGACCTACAACCTCATCTTGCTGCAGATGATGTCACTGTTCATCGTTCAACTATACAGCGCACTTTGCACAAGAGAGGCTGTATGGGAGAGTAATGCAGAAGAAGCCCTTTTCTGCAGACACGCCACAAACAGAGTTACTTGAGGTGTGCTACAGCACATTTGGGACAATCCAGCTTCATTTTGGAATAAAGTGCTGTGTACTGATGAAAACTAAAATTGAGTTATTTGGACATAACAAGCGGGGGGGAAAGAACACAGCATTCCCAAGACAAACACTTGCTACCCACAGTAAAAATTTGGTGGCGGTTCCATCATGCTGTGGGACTGTGTGGCCAGTGCAGGTACTAGGAATCTTGTTAAAGTTGAGGGTCGCATGGATTCCAGTTAATATCTCCAGATTCTTGAGAACAATGTTCAAGAATCAGTGACAAAGTTGCACCGAGGCCAACGACCCCAAACCCTGCTCAAAATCTACTAAGGCATTCATGCAGAGGAACCAGTACAACGTTCTGGAATGACCATCTCAGTCCCAGACATGAGTATTACTGAAAATGTGGGCTGTCCATGCTCGGAAACCATCAAACCTGACTGAACTGGGACGGTGTTTCTAAAGAAGAATGGGTCCAAAGCACCTTCAACCAGAAATCCAGACTGGAAGCGTTTAGCGGCTGTTATTTCTACAAAAGGAGGATCTACTAAACTATTGATGTAATTTTTCTTGTTGGGGTGCCCAAATTTATGCACCTGCCTAATTTTGTTTGAATAATTACTGCACACTTTTCTGTAAATCCTATAACTTCATTTCACTTCTCAAATATCACTGTGTTCATCTGCTATATGATATATTTAACTCAAGTTGCTGACCTGAACAACCAATGATTTATAAACTAAAATCATGAAAATTATCAGGGGTGCCCAAACTTTTTCATACGACTGTACCACGAGGGCTCCATACTTGAACCTGACCATCGTCAGATCCCAATCAGAACCTGGATTCATTGCTAAAGATGATACGGATCCAGTCTGTAGCAGTTCAGATTTCTCATTCATGACACCACTGGAAACAAAGGTGACGGTGACTGGCTGTCAATGGCACACGTAATGGGCAACGTGACAAGAAATTTCCTTCTGCTAAGCACCTGAAATGGTCCAAGCAGAGACAGGTGTGTAGTGAAGGTGTCACCTGTGTCTGGATGGTGGACAATGAAACTGTTGGAGCTGCTCGTGCTTGTCGGTGGATCAAATGATCCTCTGTACTGGTGGTCTGCATGGCCCAGATGACAGGCAATTTGTCGAATGACCATCCTTCTTTCAATCCATTGATGCACCCCCGCTAAAAGTCTATCAACTGGCAAAATGTCTTCAAGTGCATCCTAGAGGCATGTCTAGCAGTCATCGATTTCTCACCAAGAGAGACACTACCCAAAACTAGTCTCTAAGAGCCTTATTGTGGGGCAGCAGGGAAGCAATTTTACACCCTCTTGTGGCAAGACCCAGTGTCTAATCAGACCACACCTGTAGTCTCTTTCATATCTGCCTGGGACAGAACTATATGCCGAGGTTTCCAGCAATATTTGAGTATATTTTGTGTTTTGTTTATTGTGATAGGACTTCAACTCTCCCCTTAAAATTGTATAATCCACCAGAGCAACTTGAAGAGGATAAGACATGGCAGTGACATCATTTGACCCAATTCGTGGAGCATGTGCCCCAGTAAAATCATGGTGATAAAAGTCAATAAGAAAGTCATTAAGCTTTCCGTTATATCCTGGACCGCTGAGTAGAACTACAGGGCATGCCGTGCAAATTCACTACAGGAAAAATATTTCCCATAATTTCCCAGCATCTTACCTAGGCGTGTGCAGCTAATGCCTTATGACAGAGCTACTTTTGGAAAAGCAGCAGACAAGGTAACAACAGCCTGTGGCTATATGTTTCTAAATGTATTGCTCCTCCAATTCTATGTCATATTAAATTAGAAACTACAGATGACTGACTACACAATTTTCTCACATATTTAGTGTACCAAGTGTGTATGTTAGGTGAAGAAAGGTGGATGCAGTTTTGGCAACAGTGGTGCAAAACTGAAGAGATTTAGACTGTGCACATAAAGTAAATTACTGTAATTAATAATAAATACATTAGCATCAATTTACAGCATTTAGCAGACGCCCTTATCCAGAGCAACTTACAATTGATACAGTCTTACAATCCAAGCAATTGTGGGTTAAGCGCCTTGCTCAAGGACCCAACAGTGGCAGCTTTGGCTGAGGTGGGATTTGAACCCTGGACCTTCTGGTTCATAGTCCTGCACCTTAACCACTAGGCCACCACAGTCGGAATTTGCTCTCCACTTTAGTAGTAAATCACTTAATCTATATAGTGATTGCAGTTTTATACCACTATTATACCCCTACTGACTGGCAAACAGTCTGTTTGCTGTGCCCATGCTGTGCACATGCCTATAGCCAGCTATGAGGTCCGGTAAATTGCAACCTAGAGTGTGAATTAGTAATGTGTTTATTCTGTATATAGTCCCCTCCACATTTATGGACACCTTGGCAAAGATGAATAAAAATAGCTATAGAAATTCACTTTTGGTGATAAGCTTAAACTCACACAGACAAAATGAGGAAAATCCAAACCTTAGTTGAGTTAATTTAGTCTGAGAGAAGAAAACCCTCATAAAGAAGTAATTGTTTTTAATACAGTGGTATCTCGGTTCTCGTTGTTAATTTGTTCCAGAAGGTTTGTCGAGAACCGAAAACAATGAGTACAGAGCAAATTTTTACTATAAGGAATAATGTAAATTCAAATAATGTAAATCAGTTCCAGACCACCCCCCCTCCAAACCAACACTGCATAAGGCATTATATATTATTGCTTCAACAGCAATACTTTATTAAGCACAAAACAAGAGCATTTTATAACTGTATTCATCACTATATTATACATCACACTATACTATGTGCCCTAAAATAGCATTTCATTTTGATCCCAAATCTGATTTCTAAGAGCCAGGGATGACTGGTAAGGGGCAATGCAATTCATCCAGTGATGGAGAATGATAACCATTTTTTGAAGAATAGTCTTAGTGAAGGCGAATCGATTCTGGCCGCTGCATTTCTTGTCAATATGGAGGTTTTCGTAGTTACTCTCCCAAATCACTGTCACCTACGTCAGGTATTGATCCCTACTGCTTAGTAAAGCTGAGCAGGAAAAAGGTCAGTTTTACAGCGCTTAGCCTCGATTCAATTCCCAGGAAGTTCCTTAATAAGTAAGCTGCTGCTGCTGACACGCTAAAAAGGTTAATTACTTATATCATCAGAAGTTAAGCAACAAGTGCCTACTCTTCTTGTGTAAGAGCCAGCTGCACATTTTAATAAATCGTTTTCCCAGGTGTAATCCATCCAACTTGTATGAAGGACATTTTCGACACCGTGCTGTCACTGGGTAGCTGGTTTGGACCTGGACGCAGAATGATAGCCCAAACCATTAAATGATAGATTGTCAAAGCTCACGTCCCATAAATGCTCGATTGGCGAAAAATCTTCCTACTGAGCAGGCCAATCTGGTGGAGACATTCCTGGGAAACCCTCACTGTGTATGGGCGAGTACTAACCTGCTGAAAAATGGCAGTTGGAAGCCCTGCAATGAGAGGCAATACATATGGCCGCAGGATTTCCTGCACATATAGCTGATCTGTTAGTGTCCCTTGTGTCACTGCTAGGGGTGATCGACTGTCATATGCGATGGCTCTCCAGATCATCACACTAGCAGTCGGGGCAGTCACTCCACAGCAAAGACAGCTGAAGCGCTCACCACAAGGTCTCCATACACGAACCTACTGTCATCGGATTCCAAACAGGTTCTGGATTCGTTGCTAAAGATAATATGGTTCCAGGCCATAGCTGTCATGGTTTCTCGTTCACAACACCACTGCAAACAAAGGCGATGATTGCTGGTTGTCATTGGCAAGACACATATTGGACACTGAGAAAACAAATTTCTTTCAGCTAAGTGCCTGGAAATGGTCCAGACAGAGACAGGGGTGTCTAGTGAAGGTGCCACCTGTGTCTGGATGGTGGGCAAAAACTGTGGGAGCTGCTCGTGCTAAAATTATCCCATCTACTGATGGTCGGTCTGGGCCATCCAGAGCCTGTTTGCCATCTGTGAGTGTGTGCCCTCATGGAACCACTGCTCCCAACACCTCCTAACAGCTAGGTTAGAATAGCCTAGATGGCGGGCAATTTGTCGAAATGACCATCCTGCTTCTCTTAGTCCAATGATGCACCTCCTCTCAAAGTCTGTCAACTGGGTAAATCGTAGTGATTTTACTGGGAGAAATCATCTCGGAGTGAATCATAGAGGCATGTCTAGCAGTCAGTGAAATCTCACCAAGAGGTAACCCAAAATAGCCTCTAAGAGGCTTTTCATAGGGCAGTGAGGGAAGTATTTTACACCCTCTTGTGACAAGACCCAGTGCCTGAACAGACCACACCTGTAATCATTTACATATCTGCCTGAGACAGAACTGCATGCTGAGTTTTGGAGTAATCCGAGATTTCCATCTGGGTGTGTTATTTGTTTTGTCAACGAGTGTATATTTTTTTAAATGGGTTCCCGGTTCTTGGAATTTCTTTTAATCTGAATCTGGTTTCGATACCCAACTCTAATGCCAGCAGGTTATAAGGAAGGTTTGCCAAAAAAAACCCTTTCCTTTCATCTGAACACCAGGCTGAAGGCACCAGCAGGATTCAAACTATACACCCTAACTCTTATTTATACAGTAACTAACTTGCCAGTAAAATACTGTAATATCAACACAGTGCTGCATTAAGTGAATTTTGTGTGTCACTTTGAATCTACAGTACTGTACATGTTATGGGAAATTTCAGTAAATCACAGAAGGCTTTATTCTCTAAATCATATTCCAGAAGATCCAGAAATGTATGCCCACATGTCACAAGTTTCAGAAACGGTAACTATCATTTGTGGGAGCCGCAGTAACAGTACGATGTAGAACAGATGTATTTTAAATATATTATAAATACAGTGGGGCGAAAAAGTATTTAGTCAGCCACTGATTGTGCAAGTTCTCCTACTTAGAAAGATGAGAGAGGTCTGTAATTTTCATCATAGGTACACTTCAACTATCTGAGACAAAATTATAAAAAAAAAAACAGGAAATCACATTGTAGGATTTTTAAAGAATTGAATTGTAAGTCATGGTGGAAAATAAGTATTTGGTCAATAACAAAAGTTCAACTCACTACTTTGTAACATAACCTTTGTTGGCAATGACAGAGGTCAAACGTTTCCTGTAAATCTTCACCAGGTTGGCACACACTGTAGCTGGTATTTTGGCCCATTCCTCCATGCAGATCTCCTCTAGAGCAGTGATGTTTTGGGCCAACATGAACTTCCAACTCCCTCCACAAATTTTCTATGGGGTTGAGATCTGGAGACTGGCTAGGCCACTCCAGGACCTTGAAATGCTTTTTACGGAGCCACTACTTTGTTGCCCGAGTGGTGTGTTTGGGATCATTGGCATGCTTGAAGACCCAGTCATGTTCTATCTTCAATACTCTCACTGATGGAAGGAGGTTTTGGCTTAAAATCTCACGATACATGGCCCCGTTCATTCTTCACAGTAGGTATGATGTTTTTGGGATGCAACTCAGCATTTTTCTTCATCAAAACACAATGAGTTGAGTTTTTACCAAAAAGTTCTAATTTGGTTTCATCTGACCACATGATATTCTCCCAATCCTCTTCTGGATCATCCATATGCTCTCTGGCATACTTCAGACGGGCCTGGACATGTACTGGCTTAAGCACGGGGACACGCCTGGTACTGCAGGACCCGAGTCCCTCTCGGCGTAGTGTGTTACTGATGGTAGCCTTTGTTACTTTGGTCCCAGCTCTCTGCAGGTCATTCATCAGGTCCCCCTCCGTGTAGTTCTGGGATTTTTGCTCATCGTTCTCATGATCATTTTGACCCCCATGGGATGAGATCTTGGCGTGGAGCCCCAGATCGAGGGAGATTATCAGTGGTCTTGTATGTCTTCCATTTTCTTACAATTGCTCCCACAGTTGATTTATTCACACCAACCTGCTTGCCTATTGTAGATTCACTCTTCCCAGCTTGGTGCAGGTCTACAATTTTCTTCCTGGTGTCCTTTGACAGCTCTTTGGTCTTGGCCATGGTTGAGTTTGGAGTCTGACTGTTTGAGGCTGTGGACAGGTGTCTTTTATACAGATAACGAGGTCAAACAGATGTCATTAATAAATGTAATGAGTGGAGAACAGAAGTGCTTCTTAAAGAAGAAGGTACAGGTCTGTGAGAGCCAGAAATCTTGCTTGTTTGTGCGTGACCAAATACTTATTTTCCACCATGATTTACAATTAAATTCTTTAAAAATCCTACAATGTGATTTCCTGCAATTTCTTTTCTCATTTTCCCTCTCATAGTTGAAGTGTACCTATGATGAAAATGACAGACCTCTCTCATCTTTCTTAGTAGGAGAACTTGCACAATCAGTGGCAGACTTAATACTTTTTTTTTCCCACTGTATTTTGATGGCATATGTAACCAGATCGATTTAGGATAATGTATTGGGTATTCACACATGACTGGTTGTCCAAATACATTGCTCATCTTGGGTGTACCGTAGACAGTTTCTGGCTCTTTCTTGGCCTTATCACCACGAACTGCACCACTGAATCCAGATTACTGTTGAAGCATGAACGGTCTCTCACCACAGACTGCATTATACATACCAAGATATTATGAACTGTGACATTTTCAAGTAGCACTCGCACATTTTCAGCCCACAGATTTTTTAAAGATAACACTAATGTAGAAGTTGACTGCAAAATGGTTGTGTTTACAGCCATGTAACATTTTCCCCTTACCCTCAATGTCTTGCTCAGAGATGTTTTGGAGACACTGGCGCTTGATGCCGTACAGCAAGAGAACCTGTTCTTGTGCAGTAAGTCCCACCTCAGGGTCCACTAGCTGGGGATAAAGGAAAAGCTATGCTATGAAACATCTGGTACTATCTGCATTTGATTACTCATAAACTGTGTTCTAATCTGTGCTGAACTCTGGTTTAGAAGCAGTGACATGCTGAAGAGTCATGATTAGGAATTTGAACCCATAATGGCACTTCGCAAACAAACTCCAAAGTACACCTATTATTTCATATTCACCTATAATTTCTCACATTCTCCTGTATGATGCTTTGAGACTGAAACAATTTCCTGTTTTTTTTTCTGTCTAAAGCTGTTCTACTTGCAAATCAGCAGCTCATGTGGCTCAGAGATAAGAGCCAGCTGATGGAGGCAGCAGAACTTGGTTTAAAGGGCTTGTTATAGGAACGTGGGATGCACTTACAGATTAGTGATGGACTGGTGTCCAGCATTTTTGCCTATAACGGAGAGTCCCTTGACCCATGACCAGCAAAGCGGGGTCAAAATGGAAACTTTCTTTCTTAGATATAATTTTCACTGACTGCAGTATTACCAGAGTCTGAAATGTGATTTGTAATAATTTAGGCTTGTTAAATGATCCATGATGCCAGCATCTGTTCAAACTACAGTAGTTGTTTCGCCAATCAATGTAATGTCATGGAGTTTTTCATTTTTATCTAGTGCACAGGGGCAATTCTAGGATCTTTAGAGGTGCTGAGCAGCCAGTAAGTTCTTTTTTTTTTTTAAAGAAAACTGTACATTTTAACATAATTTTGGACTGTCGTTCCCACACTTGTGTAGGAGGAACATCTGACTTTTTGGGTAGGAAGAACACTGACTGTAAAGACACCAACAAATCTGAGAAAATTTCCTTTAACGCTGACCATTTGAGTCACGAAGCCATTTTTGTTGGATTGCTGTAGCCTATTTTCGATGTTAATATATGTTTAAACCCGTATAGTGTCTATGGTTTCAACATTTTCTAGCTTATCATATACAAACTTCAAATAAATAACAACAAATAAAAAAGACTTTTTACTATTTTTAGGGGTGTTAGACACGCCTATGCATAGTGCATTTATTTATTAGAGTAACTATACGACTAACATGAGCATGACCTTCCATGAAGTCGCACACAATCTTACTTGACAGGATGAAAATCAGGAAGGCTATTCAAAATACATCAAGGATTTTCTTTAGGTACTTTACTATTCCCAGGGATCTCAAGGCTGTAAAAGAAGATAGAAAGCTCAATTTCACCTGTGCCATGGCTAAAGTCCAGAGCAAAAGTTGGACGCAGACGCACAGCTCTGTTCGCATGCTGAATGCGCTCCACGGAAAATACACAATCAATCGCATCCAGTCCTTTCCTTAATCAGGATACTCAGGTGATTAGACTCGTCACTCCGAACACTCTAGGTTCGTTTTCCTCTCCAACATGTAAACAGGTCTTGGGGTAAAAGGTAATTGTGATCAAGTTCTACTTGACCTAAGCAGGCGCACGAATCCGAAATTTGCGACGACACATCTTTCCGGTATCACGCTTCGTCTCTGACACCAGTCGCCAGTCAATTCAGAGCACGAGAGATTATCCCACTTATTATCTCCACACCTTTGCATCAACAGTCTAAGTCTAGTATTTTGGGGACCCGACGAGCCATCCCCGGCGAGCCTTTCTCCCAGACGCATAAACCGTGAAATAAGCGCGCCCACAGACTGCGCTTTGACGCAGCTCGTGCGTTACCAAGAGAGCAAGTGAGAGAGAAGCACCTTTTATGGTATAACCAGAGAACAGTATGAACCAAAGATATTTCATGTTTTGTCTGGACAATTCATTTCATTTTTTAAATGAACATCCATTCTTGCATTTCATTCAAAAAAAAAGACGATGCGTTTTCAAACAGGGGTCTAACAGGGGGTCTAACCAGAGAACAGTATGAACCAAAGATATTTCATGTTTTGTCTGGACAACTTCATTTCATTTTTTAAATGAACATCCATTCTTGCATTTCATTCCAAAAAAAAGACGATGCGTTTTCAAACAGGGGTTGGCCAGGGGCGTCATCAGACCCACTTCTCTTGGGCACGTGCCTTAGTAAAATGTTTCTGTGCCCTACTAAAGTAACGGCGATGCAATGTCGGTTTTATCCTGGATTGCTGAACAGAGTTATAGGACACGATACTGCACTACAGGCACTACATTTCCCATAATGTGTCAGCATGTCATCAAAAGCTTGAGCGGCTAATACTTTCAGTCAGAACCAGTTTCTTTCGGTTTTTCATTCAGTAATGGACCATCTTCAAATATTTAAAAGAAAGTCAGCCACTCTGCAGACGAGTTAATGATAGCTCATAGTTATATGTTTGGCCAATTTATAACCATATAACCTACAAAAGTACATATGAGACCACTAAAGCAAAGGCATTCATTTGTCAGTTGGCATAAACAAAATTAATGCAATTAATAAAACATTCTGTGGTGTTAATTTGTTCTTCATTTCTCATCCATGGCAGAGTAACGCCCACTTTAGTGTTAAATCTCTTAATCAATTTAGTGTTTAACAGGCTTATTTATTATTCACAGTTGTGCCCTACCATTGACTGGCAAGCAAGGAGTTCTCTAAATTATGTGTGTGCCCCAGTATAACAAGTAGTCTAGAAACGCCCCTGGTGGTGTTAACAGGTGATTATAATCATGATTTGGTACAAAAGCAGTATCCATGAAAGGCCTGGAGTTGCCTTGAGAGTCCTTGAGGAGCAAACATGGGCAGAAAATTGCATGAGAAAATTACTGAAGCAAATACGTGAGAAAATTGTTGAAATTCTTTGTTCCTCAAATAAAGATTAGAAAGGATTTCCATATGTCAGTTCTAAGGTTTTCTACTTTGGCTTGTTTTGCATTGTCTTGTTAAACAAAGACATGGATGTTCCTGGAAAAGGTCTCTTCTCTGCTCTAAAATCTCAGTGTACTTTTCTGCATTAATGCTCCTGTCAGTGAAGTGTAAATGAGTTTTTCCAAGGACACTGACACAACGCCATACCATGACAGACCCTGGCTTTTGGACTTGTTGCTGATAGCAGTCTGGATGATCCTTTGCATCTTTGGTGTGGAGCACACAGCATTCATTTCTTCCAAAAAACCCGTTTTCAATGTGTGAAGGTTCGTCTCAGATGCCTCTGAGCCCAGAAAAGTCGACGCCGCTTCTGGACATGGTTAACATGAGGCTTTTTTTTTGCACAGTAAAGTTTTAAAAGGCATTTGTGAATGTGCAGTGGGGCAAAAAAGTATTTAGTCAGCCACTGATTGTGCAAGTTCTCCTACTTAGAAAAATGGAGAGGTCTGTAATTTTCATCACAGGTACACTTAAACTATGAGAGACAAAATGAAAAATAAACATCCAGGAAATCACATTGTAGGATTTTTAAAGGATTTAATTGTAAATTATGGTGGAAAATAAGTATTTGGTCAATAAACTTGGTTTCAATACTTTGTAACATAACCTTTGTTGGCAATGACAGAGGTCAAACGTTTCCTGTAAGTCTTCACAGAATTGAACACACTGTAGCTGGTATTTTGGCTGGTATCAGGGGCCACACGGACTTTCAACTCTCTCCACAAATTTACTATGGGGTTGAGGTCTGGAGACTGGCTAGGCCACTCCAGGACCTTGAAATGCTTTTTATGGAGCCACTCCTTCATTGCCCGAGCGGTGTGTTTGGGATCATTGTCATGCTGGAAGACCCAGCCACATTCCATCTTCAATGCTCTCACTGATGGAAGGAGGTTTTGGCTTAAAATCTCACGATACATGGCCCCGTTCATTCTTCCCTTAACACGGATCAGTTGTCCTGTCCCCTCTGCAGAAAAACAGCCCCAAAGCATGATGTTTCCACTCCCATACTTCAAAGTAGGTATTGTGCAACTCAGCATTCTTCTTCCTCCAAACATGACGAGTTGAGTTTTTCCCAAAAAGTTCTATTTTGGTTTCATCTGACCACATGATATTCTTCCAATCCTCTTCTGGATCATCCAGATGCTCTCTGGCAAACTTCAGATGGACCTGGACATGTACTGGCTTAAGCAGGGGGACACGTACTGCCACTGCAGGATCTGAGTCCCTCTCGGCGTAGTGTGTTACTGATGGTAGTCTTGTTACTTTGGTCCCAGCTCTCTGCAGGTCATTCATCTGTTCTGGGATTTTTGCTCACCGTTCTCATGATCTGTCTACAATTTTTGTCCTGGTGTCTTCGACAGCTCTTTGGTCTTGAGTTTGGAGTCTGACTGTTTGAGGCTGTGGACAGGTGTCTTTTATACAGATAAGGAGGTCAAACAGGTGCCATTAATACAGGTAACAAGTAGAGGCCAGAAGAGCATCCTAAAGAAGAAGTTACAAGTCTGCTTGTTTGTGGATGAGCAAATACTTATTTTCCACCATAATTTACAATTAAATTCTTTAAAAATCCTACATTGTGATTTCTTGGATTTTTTTTCTCATTTTGTCTCTCATAGTTGAAGTGTAGCTATGATGAAAATTACAGACCTCTCTCATCTTTCTAAGTAGGAGAACTTGCACAATCAGTGACTGACTAAATACTTTTTTGCCCCACTGTAACTCCGTATTGCAGGACTTGTCAAAGTGTAATCCCTTATGCATGTGGTTCTGTCAGCTAATAATGAATGATTTTTCTTGAAGCAGTGCCGCCTGAGGGATCGGAGACCACTTTTTTCAGTTTAGGCTTGTGCCCTTGCCTTTTACAGACTGAAATTATTAGAGATTCCTTGAATCATTTAATGATCTTATGTACTGTAAATATAGAAACATGAAATCTGTTTGAATC
Source organism: Ancistrus triradiatus (assembly GCA_025084515.1). Lineage (NCBI taxonomy): Eukaryota > Metazoa > Chordata > Actinopteri > Siluriformes > Loricariidae > Ancistrus > Ancistrus triradiatus. Next base: position 136,293 of record JAJAGP010001614.1, on the reverse strand, counting down.
TTTTTTAGGAACATTGTTTTTCAATATTTCAATACTTTTCTCACACATTTGTTGATGAACTGGAGATCCTCTTTACTCCTCAAAGACTCAGCATTTTGTGGATACTGCTTTTGTACCTAATCATGATTACAATCACCTGTTGACATCAACAGTTTGAAATCAAATCATTATTATTATTTTTACCTCATTACTAACCCTAAATTGCCCCATCCCAATTTGTTTTGGAGTGTGTTGCAGGCCTGAAATGAGATGACTAATCCCCCTGAGCAGGGTGGCACCATGTTATTTTATCACACTACTATTACAGTAATGTGCAATTTAACATTTACCAGTTGTTTATTTCTGGAGTTTGTGAATCCCCGGATACTGAGAAGGTGATTGTCATTTTTTAAATTTTTGGGTTGGGGTACTGTATTACCATTTTGAGATTAGGGGTGTAACAGTACACTCTGCTCATGATTCGACTCACGATTCAATTTTCATACAATGTTTTCATTGTTCTGAAGTGTAAACAATGCAAAACCATACACGTTTCTTGAGTACATTTTTTAGAAATCCTTTCATCCCCTGCAATTAGCAGAGGATGAAAGAAACAGAGGCTTGAAATTGTAACATGTACTATTGTAGCTTTACTATATATTAAATAAATGAGTAAAACATTCATTAATTATTTATGAAGAATAACAAGTGTGTACTTTAAGTTGTGGTTTTCATGTATAAAAAATTTAACAAAAATATTCTTTAGTGCTGTAATTAAAAGAAATTAGGAGTTTTAAATGCATATGGAGGCAAGATGTTGTGATGCATCCCCTATCACCTATACACCCCTATCAGAGATGAATATTGATTTTTTTTTTCTTCTTTTTTTCCAAGTATTTCTTGAGTTGGAAATGAATGTAACCAAACTGTCGTTGTTAAATATACTGAATTATGTTAAAGAGTCGAGACCAGATTAAGATTTTAATTAATCATACAGGAATAAATAGAAGAAATTGGAAAAAATTGAAGTAGTAGGTAATTCACTTTACATTCATTATATATAATATAATTCTTCATATATAATATTATATTTCATCATAGATTTTGTAAAATATACATTAAATTATACATGTATATACAATTATATATTAACATTAAATTATATATAACCTAAAATTACTACTTATTATTGTTGTTGTTGTTGTTGTTGTTGCTATTATTATTACTATGTTACAGTCTTAGTCAAAACTAAGACAATCTAACTTTTGGAGGCAAATGATGGTGACGATTCTGTTTTCCTTCTTCTGTCAAAGTTATAAAGGAAATTACCACATAAAGTCAACTGAATATAGCCTACACTCTATCCATTTTTGTTTTTACATGTGAAACCATAATATTAATAATTCCAGTTTTTGAGGACATGGTAAAGCAAAGCGAGCAACGTGAAAAGCCAAAGGCAGATTTTGCTGTTTATGAAGAATTGAGGTCACAGAGGGAGTCCTGGTAGAACCACAAAGAAAGTCAACGGCCTTGGAGAACCAGCAGTTCTAGACTATCCACTGAGGAAGGTACAGTGATAGTCAGCCACTGATTGTGCAGGTTCTCCTACTGAGAAAGATGAGAGAGGTCTGTAATTTTCATCATAGGTACACTTCAACTATGAGAGAGAAAATGAGAAAAAAAATCCAGGAAATCATACTGTAGGATTTTTAAAGAATTTAATTGATTTAATTGATTACATTTAAATTAATTTAACGAATTGAGTTTTTACCAAAAAGTTCTATTTTGGTTTCATCTGACCACATGATATTCTCCCAATCCTCTTCTGGATCATCCATATGCTCTCTGGCAAACTTCAGACGGGCCTGGACATGTACTGGCTTAAGCAGGGGGACACGTCTGGCACTGCAGGATCTGAGTCCCTCTCGGCGTAGTGTGTTACTGATGGTAGCCTTTGTTCATTCATCAGGTCCCTCTGTGTAGTTCTGGGATTTTTTGCTCACCGTTCTCATGATCATTTTGACCCCACGGCATGAGATCTTGCGTGGTGCCCCAGATTGAGGGAGATTATCACATATCTTGTATGTCTTTCATTTTCTTACAATTGCTCCCACAGTTGATTTATTCCCACCAACCTGCTTGCCTATTGTAGATTCACTCTTCCCAGCCTGGTGCAGGTCTACAATTTTCTTCCTGGTGTCCTTCGACAGCTCTTTGGTCTTGGCCATGGTTGAGTTTGGAGTCTGACTGTTTGAGGCTGTGGACAGGTGTCTTTTATACAGGCAGCTGGTCTTAAATGTCAGGAAAACCTTTATCCCAGTGAAACCTTCTGGCAGATCAATGAGTCCTCTGGAGGCTTCAAGAAGTTATAGGAAAGAGTTTTGAAGTAGTTGATATATAATTGACATAGACTGAAAGTGTGGTATCAACCAGGGGTTTCAAATATGACTTGGTACTTGCATTGATTCATTGGATTCTTGGGCTGCACAGTTACAGGGACCCATGTTTGATCTGCTTCTCTGCTCACTACAGTTTGCTAGCTTGGGTTAGAACATGGACAGAATGCTAAAATAAGAAATACTGAGAAGCTGGGTTTAACATGCAAACAGGATTTTTGGATCATTATATAAAGAGTTGATCTATCAAGAAAAAAACCAGAAGTGGATAAGTAAAGAAGAAGCGGAAAGTCAACAGCTCCTTTTAATTTAATCAATTATATTTTCTGTGGGAAAGCACAGATGTTTTTTCCATATATAAATCTTTAATTAGTCTTATGTTGTATTACAAGAATCCTGCTTCAGGCATATTTTGCTTTAAATAATGTTAGCACTCTTTCTAAGTATAGCTTGGGGGCACTGCTGATCTGGTCAGGTGGCAACTGCAGAAGTAGGCCCCATCCATAGAAACCATCATTAAGTTTTAGTTAATTGGCACCATTAAGCCAGTTGCACTCTAGACAGTTTCTGGTCTCTGTGTTCTGTGTATACAGGAGATTACCTAGTTGTCGCTATGCAGGTTCCTGGGTCTGGGTGTTACAAGGCTCTCTTTTTTTTGACAGGAGTTTTTTTCTCTATCACACGAGGCTTTATTGTAATCATAAGCTAGTCATGTTTTTTTGTTCAAACTGTCTATGAAGAGAAATTATTCTTAATTATTCTTTTCAGTGTCATTTTAAAATGTAGCTTTGCATTCCTCATGTTGTGCCCTAACAAAATCATAAAGGATAAAAGAAAGGGAGCTGCAATAAGGGTGTTACCTGGAACACCACTTCAATTTTAACTGGTTCAAGGCCATTTTTCTGTTAGAATGATGAGTGATTTGATGTTCTGGATGGTAAAACCTGTTGTACTCCATAATTATTTTTGTGTCAGCGTGTCGGCTTTAATGGCTGACTGTAATTAAAAGTCATTTATGAACAGCTGAAAGAACTGAGTGGCTATTAAGTGGTTATTAGTAAGAACATAACAGAACGAATAGGATATAATGCAGTGGTTCCCAAACGGTGAAGCTATTGCAGAGCGGGTGAAGCAAGTCACAGGCAAGTTTGAGAAAATACATTGAAAACAATGCCAGCTTTTACACAGTAGACAAAATGTGAAAAAAAAAATCCAGGAAATCACATGGTAGGATTTTTAAAGAATTTAATTTTAAATCATGGTGGAAAATAAGTATTTGGTGACCCACAAACAAGCAAGATTTCTGGCTCTCACAGTCCTGTAACTGCTTCTTTAAGAAGCTATTCTGGCCTCCACTCGTTACCTGTATTAATGGCACTTGTTTGACCTCGTTATCTGTATAAAAGACACCTGTCCACAGCCTCAAACAGTCAGACTCCAACCTCAACCATGGCCAAGACCAAAGAGCTGTCGAAGGACACCAGGAAGAAAATTGTAGACCTGCACCAGGCTGGGAAGAGTAATTCTACAACAGGCTAGCAGGTTCTCTCTCGATCAGGGGGTCCACGCAAGATCTCATCCCGTGGGGTCAAAATGATCATGAGAACGATGAGCAAAAATCTCAGAACTACACGGAGGGACCTGATGAATGACCTGCAGAAAGCTGGGACCAAAGTAACAAAGGCTACCATCAGCAACACACTACGCTGAGAGGGACTCAGATCCTGCAGTGCCAGACGTGTCCCCTTGCTTAAGCCAGTACATGTCCAGGCCCATCTGAAGTTTGCCAGAGAGCATATGGATGATCCAGAAGAGGATTGGGAGAATATCATGTGGTCAGATGAAACCAAAATAGAACTTTTGGTTAAAAACTCATCTTGTCGTGTTTGGAGGAAGAAAAATGACTGAGTTGCATCCCAAGAACACCATACCTACTGTGAAGCATGGTGGTGGAAACATCATGCTTTGGGGCTGTTTTTTCTGCGAAGGGGTCAGGACGGACTGATCCGTGTTAAGGGAAGAATGAACGGGGCCAGGTATCGTGAGATTTTTAAGTCAAAACCTTCTTCCATCAGTGAGAGCATTGAAGATGGAACGTGGCGGGTCTTCCAGCATGACAATGATCCCAAACACAACCGCGATCGGGCAAACAAAGGAGTGGCTCCGTAAAAAAGCATTTCAAGGTCCTGGAGTGTCCCTAGCCAGTCTCCAGACCTCAACCCCCATAGAAAATTTGTTGGAGAGGAGTTGAAAGTCCATGTTGCCCAGCGACAGCCCCAAAACATCACTGCTCTAGAGGAGATCTGCATGGAGGAATGGGCCAAGTCAAGTCAAGTCAAGTCAGATCTATTTATATAGCATTTTTACAATGGAGCATTGTCTCAAAGCAACTTTACAAGTTTAGATTATCTCCTAATAACTACGTCCAATCCCAAATTGAGCAAGCCTAGGGCGACAGTGGCAAGGAAAAACTCTCTGAGTGTTATAGGAAGAAACCTTGGAAGGACCAAGACTCAAAAAGGAGCCCAACCTCCTTGGGCGACGTAGATGATAAATCTAAGAGCGAAACTAAAGTCATGGAGTCAAAGTTCGAATAAAATGTGAAGTATGCACATCGGCATTAAGTGGCCCGGGTATGATGGGGCTGGAGCTGATGACAGAAGCAGCTTGAGTGAAGCTGCAGCGGATGAAAATCATGTGTGGGGCAGGAACTGGTACCGGAACACAGATCAGAGAGAAAACAGAATTATGTAATTAGTTATTGATTAAAGCACAGTGTCTATTAACAATCACTGATGCCATGGTAGCATGAGACCCCGGCAGGCAGCATTAGCTATAGCAGCATAGCTAGAAAGAGGAGAACTGGTAGGAAACACAGCCAAGAGGGATCACATGAGACATCGGCAACCCCACGGGAGGCAGAAGACAGCAACCCAACGTCTCTGATCACCATAAGACTCTTTGACTATGAACCCCCAGCTCTGCCCTTATTCTAAGGCAAGGATGCACGAGTAAAGATCACGAGGACCGAAGCCCAGTTCAGCCAGACCGCCCACTCGACACTCCCGGCTAGCGGACAAGGCAGGCAGGCCAGACATGACTCCAGACTCCGGCCTCAGTGACCCAAGCCATGCATCCTGGTCTAAATCTAGTCAAAAGCCTGCGTAAATAGGTATGTCTTTAGCCTAGACTTAAAACTTTGGCCAAAATACCAGCTACAGTGTGTGCCAACCTGGTGAAGACTTACAGGAAACGTTTGATATCTGTCATTGGCAGCAAAGTTTATGTTACAAATTATTGAGTTGAACTTTTGTTATTGACCAAATACTTATTTTCCACCATAACATACAATTAAATCCTTTAAAAATCCTACAATGTGATTTCCTGGATTTTTCTTCTCATTTTGTCTCTCATAGTTGAAGTGTCCCTATGATGAAAATTATAGACCTCTCTCATCTTTCTAAGTAGATGAACTTGCACAAGCAGTGACTAAATACTTTTTGACCCCTCTGTATGTATCATTAAAATACATACAGTGGTGCTTGAAAGTTTGTGAACCCTTTAGAATTTTCTATATTTCTGCATAAATATGACCTAAAACATCATCTGATTTCACACAAGTCCTAAAAGTAGATAAAGAGAACCCAGTTAAACAAATGAGACAAAAATATTATACTTGGTCATTTATTTATTGAGGGAAATGATCCAATATAAAGTATTAGTGAGTGAAAAAGTATGTGAACCTTTGCCTCTCTTATTTTCCTTTTCAATTTTATGACAGCTTGACCTTGTTTAGAGTCCGCTTTAGATGACTCTTGAGTCTGCTGTTCTTCTCGTCCTCTTTCCCCAGGGTCCTAGTGTCTGGCTGTGTGGCAAGTCGTGATTACGTTCGTCTGTGACACTAGCAAAGGGCGGACCCACCCCTTTTAGTTCCATGTATTTATTCATATTTTGTTCTTTTATTAATTTGTATTTTGGTTCATTATTTCCAACTGGAGCTCACAGCGATTGGGTCCTAAAATCCCTTTTTCTTTTATTTTCACGGTTCATCATCGTTTTAATATGGCGAACTGTAACAATATCAAAGAATTCTAAAGGAAAATGTCAGAACATCTGTCCATGAACTGAATCTCAAGAGAAGGTGAGTCATGCAGCAAGACAACGACCCTAAGCACACAAGTCGTTCTACCAAAGAATGGTTAAAGAAGAATAAAGCTCATGTTTTGGAATGGCCAAGTCAAAGTCCTGATCTTAATCACATTGAAAAGTTGTGGAAGGACCTGAAGTGAGCAGCTAATGTGAGGAAACCCACCAACATCCCAGAGCTGAAGCTGTTCTGTACGGAGGAATGGGCTAAAATTCCTCCAAGCTGGTGTGCAGGACTGATCACCAGTTACAGGAAACGTTTAGCTGCAGTTATTGCTGCACAGGGAGGGTCACACCAGATACTGAAAGCAAAGGGTCACATACTTTTGCCACTCACTAATATGTAACATTTGGATCATTTTCCTCAATAAATAAGTGACCAAGTATAATATTTTTGTCTCATTTGTTTAACTGGGTTCTCTTTATCTACTTTTAGGACTTGTGTGTGAAAATCTGATAATGTTTTGGGTCATATTTATGCAGGAATATAGAAAATTCTAAAGGGTTCACAAACTTTCAAGCACCACTGTACATAGACAAGTGTGTCTTTCCAAATGATGTCCAGTCAATTGAATTTACCACAGGTGGATCAAGATGTAGAAACAGCTCAAAGATGATCAAGAGAAATGGGAGGCCCCATAGCCTATATAGTGTCATAGCCAAGGCTCTGAATACTTATAATACTATATATATATATATATATATATATATATATATATATATATATATATATAATATATATATATATAGATATATAGATAATATTCATATTTTGTTTTCTTTCTCATTATGGGATATTGATTGCAGTTTGATGGAGGTAAACTTTTTTTTTTTTTTTTTAGCACAAGGCCTCAACTTAAAACAGGTAACAAAATGTGAAAAAAGTGAAAGGATCTGAAGACATTCCGAATGCATTGCAAAAGTTTGTACTCTGCTTAAACACTAAATGCGCCTTGCCGGTTTGACCTACATATACCTAGAAGTGCTGAGCACCATTCATTTGACTACTGTGGCTTCCTACTAGTAGCACTGCGCTGGATTTACCTCCTTAAAGGTTTAAAGTGTTTAAAATGTGATACTGCATTGCCTGTTCTGGAAAATAGTGTTTTCTTCTAGTGGACTTATTCTCTCTTGGTTGTGTGCAGCCAACGAGGTTATGTTTGTTTATGTTTATATATTCCAATGTGTGTGTGATTGTTAGTGTTCGTGCTCGAAACCGAGGAAGCACAGTGGCCCGTGTCTTTCATGGAGAGAGTAATATGTAGAACAGTTTTCAGCGCATTTACATATTGTTTGCAGTTTTCTTGTGAAATTACCCTTTATAGAGTCAAAGTCAAAATGAACTTTATTGTCAATCAGGCCATGGAATTAGTGCAAGTAATTACACAGATGATCAAAAATTTTGCTTCCCCTTACTCCAGATGTGCATTAATATAAAACAATAGCAATAACGTATATAAATTATAATAATCTGAATTAAGGTTCAACTATTTGAGGTAGTTATATAGTGCAATAATAAGGGTGCAATAAAGCAAAGATGCAATATATTAAAGTGTAGAGTGCAGAAGTAGATACACACGCGCACACACACACACACGCGCACACACACACACAACGCACACACACACACGCACACACACACGCACACACACACACACACAACACACACACACACACATACATATATATATATATAATATATATATATATATATATATATATATATATATATATATATATATATATATATATATATCCATATATACACGCTACACACATGCATACATACTGTATACATATTCATATATATACATCACTGCTCTAGAGGAGATCTGCATGGAGGAATAGGCCAAAATACCAGCTACAGTGTGTGCCAACATGGTGAAGACGTGTGACCACTGTCATTCTTAAGAAAGGTTATATTTTATTGAGAATTGAGTTGAACTTTTGTTATTGACCAAATACTTATTTTCCACCATGATTTACAATTAAATTCTTTAGAAATCTTACAATGTGATTTCCTGGATTTTTTTTTTGTCATTTTGTCTCTCATAGTTGAAGTGTACCTATGATAAATTACAGACCTGTCTCATCTTTCTAAGTAGGAGAACTTGCACAACCAAATCCATTTTTGCCCCACTATACATACTTTATGCTTTCATTATACTAGCATAAAAAGACTCCTTTCAACATTCTGCTTTCCTTGGTCTTCAACAATGTTAAGTAGATGTTACAAGTCAAAGCAACATGCACGTGAAAGCAAGAACTCAAGGTTTTCCAGCAGAACATTGCCCAGAGCATCAATCTGTCAGTGATATTTTCTTACCTGTCAGTGGCTTGATGTTGCTTAATGTAATGACAGATCGATGTATGTATAGTTAAAATGCATTTGGAATAACCTGGATTTCTGCTTTAATCATATTTCATAAAACTGACAGACAACCAACAGTGTTTTTATGTATTTTATATACATCACATCAAATCATCTCTCACGACACAAGCTGTAAAACATACGTGAGACGATGGGTCTTCATTGCCATGCATGTCATGCTCTTGGTGTTATATTTGCAGGATGCTATTTCTTTAGGCACAATTTTCATGTTAACGGATGACTGTTGAACCTCTGTGTAATTTCACCAGCTCCCACAGGGTTCTGGAATTAAGCTTCAGTGATTTTAACAGTCAGTCAAATCATCCCATATTCCGTGAGCTCCTGTGACCGCCATCCTTTTGCCAATTTCAGAACTCTTACTTCTAAAGCATGTTAATAACACACAACCTCTGCCTTACTCACTCTCTTATTTGCTTCCTGCTAGACAATGTCGCAGGAGAGCCAGTACCTAGCCCGCAGCACAGGGTGCAGGACAGGAACGACCGTAGACCACCAAAAGACCAGACCGCCAATCCATCTTAGGGCACATACACACAAACTTACACACTAGGGGCACTTTTAGAGAGTGCCCAGTTAACCTAACGTGCAAGTCTTTGGACTGTGGAAGGAAACCCACGCAGACACGAGGAGGACCCAGGTCGCTCCACCTGGGGATTGGACCCAGGACCTTATCACTTTGAGGCGACAATGCTACCCACTGAGCAACCTCTGCATGTAAAAAAAAATTCATATTGGTGAACACTAAATAGGTGGGGTGGCACGGTGCTGCAGTGGTTAGCACTGTCTCACAGCTATGAGATCCCCGGTTTGATCTTGATCCTGGGCTCCGTCTGTGTGGAGTTTGCATGTTCTTTGCGTATCTGCTATGTTTTCTCTGAGCACTTTGGTTTCTCGCCTCATTCCAAAGACATGCATGTTAGGTTAATTGGTGTTCATAAAGTGCCCCTTAGTGAGTGAGTGTATGTGCCCTATGATGCATTGGCGCCCTGTCTGGAGTTGTTCCTGCCTTGCACCCTGTGCTGCCGGCTAAGCACAGGCTCTCCCGCGACCCTTGACCAGGATAAGTGGATAAGACAATGAATGAATGAATGAATGAATGTATGAAGACTAAATAGACTACTATGTTCCATAATGTAATATATTGGAAATAATTAACATGTTTACCATTATTATCAATTAGTAACATTATTTCCTTGATATACCACAATGGAGAGCACATGAACGCCCTGTATACATTATGATTTAGCGGATACAAAAGAAATTAAATGGTGCGATTACCAGCTGTGATTTGTGGTTTTGGGTGTCAAAGGACTAGAACAACACAGTGTGACGCGTCAATATGTACAAGTTTAACCTTTAAGAAAGAGGAAGGAGGTAATGGATAAAAGGAATAGGGCTTCTGAACATAATTACGCATGCTGAGCAGAAAATAGACAGCATCTAAATTTGTCTTTTGAATTAAGCCTCCGTCACACACATGCACAGTGCTAATTATGTTTTATTAAGTCCTTTACAATTATTTCCTTGGACTGAACTCTATCAGTCATTTGATTGGTCTCAGGTCTTCTCTCAAAAACCGAAGCTCGTTCTTAGTCCTGCAATAATTTCTTCAGTTTCATGTTATTGATTTGAATACCTGCCTTTTGAAGAAGGGTTAACCTTGGAGCTTCAACAGAACTGGAACACAGAAAAGACAAAAAGAAAATATGGCATGTTGCACGTTATAAAATGTTTCTGTTTCACCGTTGTCTGAGTGCAGAGGTTCAGAGAGACCTAGCCATACAGCATTGTGTTTCATATGTCCGAGAGCTTATTCTTTCCTTGTAGAGAATATCTGCTGACAAAGAGCCTGTCTGAGGTGTTATAATTGACAGAAAAACTGAAAGCAATGAGAGAATCAACTCCTGTGCTCAAGAAAAAAGAAGTGTATGAACCAGGCATGAATGAGAAAGACTGCATGAAAGCATAAGCAAGATGTTAGTGGCTAAACTTACTACGTATATTAAAGAACCTATCTATTCAGCTATGCGAAATAAAAATCTGTCTTTGAACTCTGGTTGTTGTGGACGTTAACAGCCAATCGATGCTATGGATCCACGAGTGGGAGTTTGAAGCAGTTGTGGGGGGTTGAAACTCCTGGTCTGTTTACATGACATCCGCAGAACCATCCCCCACTCTAAGGAGCCCTGAGGCTCTCAAACTTGCCTTTGGCAAAATGGGAGGTAATCTGGTGGAATACACACTGAGACCAGAAACTGCATGGAGTGCAGCCTGAACTTCATGGGTGCCACTGGACCTGTCTGGGCTTTAAATATGCCCAGGGGTGAGAGTAGTTTGAAATTCTTGCTGGTACTACTACCACAGCCTTCATATTGTTCACTTCCCCTCGCCTTCAAGCATCCTTGAGAAAATGAAAATTGAAGCTCTTGACATTGTGTATATTTTTAGCATCTCTGACTTGTCTCTTAAACATTTGAATCATTTGTTCTCTGCATTATTCTTTTAGTGTGTTCTTGGCATTCTTCGACCAAGTGCTAAGTGACTTTGGGCTTTGTTCTTCTATAAAATCAATTACAAATATTGGTACTTGCGTAGTGTAGTTGCTTATTTGGGCTTGATCTTGTCTCTCTCTCTCTCTCTCCAATATTCCTGCAAGTTGGTTTTGTTCAACCTCTAAAGTTTATAGTTCTCGATCCCTTTTGACTAGAAAAATTTGTCTCCGCTCTCGTCGTTTGCTCGGTACTCGGTGCACTTGCTCAAAGTTGAGTCGAGCAGTGCCACTCAATTCAGCCGAAACTCGATTCACGAGTCATAATTCAGTACACAGTGATTCAGGTTCACAATAGCCATCAGAGAAGATTTTTATGGGTGTTTTTCTTTACATCTACAGTATGGGTGGCTCGGTGGATAGCACTGTCACCTCACAGCAAGAAGGTCCTGGGTTCAGTCCCAGGGTGAAGCCGCCTGGGTCCTTTCTGTGTGGAGTCTGCATGTCCTCCCTGTGTCCATGGGGAATTCTCCAAAACACAGGCTATAGTTAGCTTAGCTGCAGTTGTAGTAGGTGGCTGTTTTGGGCTTCTTTTTTTTTTATTTGGCCTTTTCCATATACCTGCTTGCTTACCCTTGTGGGGTCTGGCAACCCTGTTCGAGCCGCTCCGTTGTTTATGAAGTTTATAAAAGGCATCTCACTTCCTAGTTGTTCGAATAAAACAAAATATCAGGAAATGTCACAACTTAATCTACTATACATTTGATTTGGGAGGTTGCAACCAACGTCTGCCTGCCAAAACTCCATTAATACTGGATATAAGTCAGCTGCAGCATGGGAAGCTAGTGATAAACTTAACTGGGCAGCTGGGCTCCATCCTGCATGGATCAAAAGCAATTCAGAACAACTTAGCAATTAATATGGAGATGACGTTAGTATATGTGTTTTCTTGCTTAAAGTCCGACCGTGGCTAGTTTTGAATGTGGCAGCTGCACTTTTCTCTTTCAGGTATGGTGTACCAACACTGAATCTTTTAGTGGTATGCGGTTTTGGACTGTTCCTACTTTCACCCCTGCATAAGTCTTCGGGAAAACTACATGGCTGGAAAACACATGGCATTGAGGAACATAATGGACTTTACATCGGTGCCAGGACCCGAAATGCAACTCTATAACCAACAGACCTTCCAGTGCTGATCCTCTAGTGAGGTGAAATCGTCAGTTATGGCATTGGCTGTTTACAGTGGCACGTGCTGTTAAGTACCAATACATGTCAAATGTCCTGGCTTTTGCACTTCGTATGCATTCAAAGATGGGTGGTGAGGCTTGACATGGGACTGTCTAATTGGTATTAATCAGTATGTTCTGTAAAGGCCTGAAAAGCTCCATTGCTTGTGTTGTATATGTTTAGGTAGGTTTAGGTCTTAGTACAACTTGGATGGAAATCAGAACAAATTCATAGCACTATGGGCAAATCTAAATCCTTTCAAAAGGTTCAAGATTGGGGAAACCCCATTTCCTTCTGAGATGCCAGTTTAACGCTGCAGTTTCCCATAGCTTATAGCATGTGTGTGTTTGTAAAATGTCTAGGATAGTGTAGCTGAATCCAAACTGGCAAAGCAGATTATCTTAGACGCATCAAAACATGGAGGAAAATAAACCGTTGACATAATAACGTAAGCCATAGTGGGCTCAGTGCTTTGAGGAGTTCAGTGGATAAAGGCCTTTTCGCACAAAGTCCGGGTTTTACGGACGAAAAAAACGCACGTCAAGGTTTGAAAAAGGACACACATACAGTGCCTTGCAAAAGTATTCTGCCCCGTTGAACTTTTCAGCCTTTTGCCACATTTCAGGCTTCAAACATGAAGATATGAAATTGTAATTTTTTTCTGAAGAATCAACAACAAGTGGGACACAATCGTGAAGTGGAACGAAATTTATTGGATATTTTAAACTTTTTTAGAAATAAAAAACTGAAAAGTGGGGCGTGTAAATTATTCGGCCCCTTTAGTTTCAGTGCAGCAAACTCACTCCAGAAGTTCAGTGAAGATCTCTGAATGATCCAATGTTGACTTAAATGACTGATGATGATAAATAGAATCCACTTGTGGGTAATCAAGTCTCCGTATAAATGCACATGCTATGTGATAGTCTCAGAGTTCTGTTTAAAGCGCAGAGAGCATCATGAAGACCAAGGAACACACTAGGCAGGTCCGAGATACTGTTGTGGAGAAGTTTAAAGCTGGATTTGGATACAAAAAGATTTCCCAAGCTTTAAACATCTCAAAAAGCACTGTGCAAGCGATCATATTGAAATGGAAGGAGTATCAGACCACTGCAAATCTACCAAGACCCAGCCGTCCCTCTAAACCTTCAGCTCATCACTCTGGATGAACTGCAGAGATCTACAGCTGAGGTGGGAGACTCTGTCCATAGGACAACAATCAGTCGTACACTGCACAAATCTGGCCTTTATGGAAGAGTGGCAAGAAGAAAGCCATTTCTCAAAGATATCTATAAAAAGTCTCGTTTAAAGTTTGCCACAAGCCACCTTGGAGACACACCAAACATGTAGAAGGTGCTCTGGTCAGATGGAACCAAAATTGAACTTTTTGGCAACAATGCAAAAACGTTATGTTTGGCGTAAAAGCAACACAGCTCATCACCCTGAACGCACCATCCCCACGGTCAAACATGGTGGTGGCAGCATCATGGTTTGGGCCTGCTTATCTGCAGCAGGGACAGGGAAGATGGTTAAAATTGATGGGAAGATGGATGGAGCAAAATACAGGACCATTCTGGAAGAAAACCTGTTGGAGTCTGCAAAAGACCTGAGACTGGGACGGAGATTTATCTTCCAAGAAGACAATGATCCAAAAAACATAAAGCAAAATCTACAATGGAGTGGTTCACAAATAAACGTATCCAGGTGTTAGAATGGCCACGTCCAAGTCCAGACCTGAATCCAATCGAGAATCTGTGGAAAAAGCTGAAAACTGCTGTTCACAAACGCTCTCCATCCAACTTCACTGAGCTCCAGCTGTTTTGCAAGGAAGAATGGGCAAAAATTTTGATGTGCAAAACTGATAGAGACATACCCCAAGCGACTTGCAGCTGTAATCGCAGCAAAAAGTGGCGCTACAAAGTATTAACACAAGGGGGCCGAATAATTTTGCATGCCCCACTTTTCAGTTTTTTATTTCTAAAAAAAGTTTAAAATATCCAATAAATTTCGTTCCACTTCACGATTGTGTCCCACTTGTAGTCGATTCTTCACAAAAACTTACAATTTCATATCTTTATGTTTAAAGCCTGAAATGTGGCAAAAGGTTGAAAAGTTCAAGGGGGCCGAATACTTTTGCAAGGCACTGTATATCAATGCAGTCGTTCACAGAGTCCGAGACTGATGGACTGTGGCGCTGCGTACAATTGTTAATCTGAACCTGTTCTAATTTCTGTGCTGTTTGGATGCGTTAAAATTAGGCTGACCAATCAGAGCTCAGTTGTCAGGCTGAACAGCTCATCCTGCTAGCAGCAGAGCACAAGAGCTTATAGAAAAAGCAACACAATGACTATAAAAATATGGATATTAAAGAAAGGATCTGGTGGAATATAAATGAAAGGCTGGAGAATGATGGTGAAAACCTCACAGTGACTGTATGGATCTGTTTTCTTGTTTATTTAAGTGCATTGTAATCTGAAATCACAAACTGCAGTTTCCTGTACTAATCTTCGCTCGTGTCTTTGTTTTTTTAAGTTGCTGATGTGAAAAAAACATGGCGAGACACATTAAGAGAAGGGAAATTAAAGAAAGCAAAAGCGAACAGAGAGTTTTCAGAGTGTTTAGACAAAAAAAAAAAAAAACCACAGCGCACTAGGTGTGAAGGTCCCACAATGTTAAAATCGCATCCGTTTGTTCTTGTGTAAAATCAGACTCGGTGTGAAAAAACCATAACAGTCAATCCTGACTATATAAACTTCCAACCAAAAATATCAGATTTCAAATTCAAAACAGAAGAGCTGTCATGGCGAGAGTGAGGAAGAGAGCTCCAGGGTTTAGGGGCCATGGCACTGAAGAACCTGCCTCCTCAGGTTGGAAGTCTGGTGCGTGGGACAGCAAGTAGGTTTCTGGAAGAAGATCTGAGAGAGCGCGGGGGAGAATAAATCAACAGGAGTTCGCTGATGTAACGGGGAGCAAGGTTATGCAGGGCTTTTAAAAGTAAGAAGTAGCATGCTTATTCAGGTACTCATTCAAGTAATATGCTTTATTCAGAACATGACTGGTAGCCGCTACAGCTGAAAGAGAATGGCAGTGATGTGGGCAGAGCGCTTGGGTGCGAACACGAACTGTTGCTTGTGTAAAGATTTTGCTGGGAGGCCAGTGGAGAGAGAATTGCGGTAATCAAGCCATGACATAATGAAAGCATGGACCAGAGTTTGTGCATCTATATCAGACAGAAGGTGAGAAAAGGCAGTCTTAGTGAGGGACATTGTGTGCATCAAAATTAAGTCAAATAAAATGCAGAGGTTTTAACAACCGATGCAGGCTGAACAGGCACACCATTGATACTGACAGAAATATTTGGTGACTGAGCTAGCAAAGATTTAGGGCCAACCAATAAAGCTTCATGTTTTTCTAGTGTTTTACATCCAGCATTTTAAATCAGAAATGCATTAGTGAATTCGGAGGGAATCTGAGTGGGAGTGAGTACTGAGATATAACTGAACATCATCAACTGCATAGCAGTGAAAGTTAAGGCCATGGCTGCAGAATAATCTCACCTGAAGGGCTAAGATGTAAATTTAAAAAAGAAGGGGTCCAAAGACAGAACCCTGAGGAATGATTTAGTACTTTAGAGTAGCAGGATATTTGGTTAATATTACCATGTCAGAATTATTCAACCCCTTATATAATACTGTTGATTTGAAAAACTACTCAATAAAAAACAGCCTGTTTCACCTGTAGTTGGGATAAAACATGACTAACCCAGTAAATCTGAGACCAACATTCAATCTCGTGCAAGTCGGACTTGTTGGATAACGAACCCCTGTGGAGGGCTTTTGAAGGCTAGTACAGTCTTATGTTGCTGTTTAATTGAATCCATTGTACATAACATTTGTACTTGTTTTCATTGCAGCAGAGGTGGTAAGTAGCAAAGTACTTTTTTTTATTTTACTGTACTTACGCATATTTTAAAGGTGTCTGTACTTTACTTAATTATGGTTGCACACTGCAAAGCAATATATTGTTATGCGATTTATATTAGTATTAATTTGTTTTATTATTATTTTTCTGCATGATTTTCATTGCGTATCTCGTCCCACAGTTTTCGAGAAATCGACACCATTCCAACTCCAGATTGTTCGGTCTCATTGTGCGATCTGGGCTTGTATGCAGCTTTTTGATCGGACACAAGGTTTTCATTTTACGGTTTACGCATTTTTTCCGATGTTTTTCCCATTGGAATGAATGGGGTGCAAAAGTTTTTTCACCCTCTTCATATCGCAATGATACAAATACACTAAAAACACCTCATCAACCACATGGGCTACCACAGCAACCACTTAACAACCACCTGAAATACCATAGCAACTGCCTAGCAACCACCTAGCAACACCATAGCAACCACCTGGGATATATTAGCAACCACCTACAATACCTTAGCAACCACTTAGCATCCACCTAGCAATACCATAGCAACCACCTACCCACACCATAGTAACCACGTGGGATACCATAGCAACACCATAGTAACCACCACCTTGTATACCATAGTAACACTATAGCAAGCACCTCTGATACCATAGCAACACCATAGCAACCACCTGGCAAACAATAGCAACCACGTAGTAATAACTTGGCAACAACATATCCCTGACCCACCAAAACTCTTGCACCTTATTGACCAAAGGCCTAGCAAATGGAATCCACTTTAACTGCACAACCATACTGTGTTTCCTTCATGAAATGTACTTTTTTATTTATTTTTGTAACGTTTTACTTGTGCTCACTACATTTCGAAGGAAAAATCTGTACTTTTTACCCACTACACTTTCGAAAGATTATTTTAGCCTTTACAAGCATTTTTATTTATCCTTTAATCGATGTGTTTTTCTTGTTTATTTAGATCAATTCTAGTCAGGTGTCTAATGAAGCACAACTGGAACTCTATGATTAGACTTTAGGCATTACAGCTATCGTGAAGGTTGCATGCCAAAAATGACACAATCGCAGTGGTTCCATCTCTTTTTTTTAGGCTCTCATTATGAGAGACACGATTCACGATTTGAAGAAGAGCAGGTACGTCTTTACAGGGATTTATATGATACGTCTATGAGAGATCATAGAGATACTTAAATGACTTATTTCAAACAGAAGCATCAAATATGCCCAAGCGTTTGTACAGGTTCACATGCTGTGTGCGGTGCACGACACTATGGAAGTATAAAACTTATAGAAGTCTTTCTAACACTTTTTAATGTTCAGCATAATGCACTATCTACTTCCAAAAATAACTGTATACACTTTACACCGTTTTATTAATCAGACACTAGAGGTTTATCCATGTCCCTGGGATGGTGAATTCTATTTCTGTAATAAAAATAAGAGGTATATTTAAAAAAAAACTACATTTCTATCTCATCGTTACCACTGCTGTCAGTGATGGCGAGCATGGTTTGAATGACAGCACTACAGTGCAGCTGGTTCTGAAACCAAAGTCCTCAAGCATTAAAAAAAACAGAATTAATGTTGTAGGATAATCATGTTAACATGTTAAAAGTGCAGAAGGTGGGAAAAACAAGCTGAAAATATATAATACATTTTAAATAAATTGGTATGTATACAAATGTAACAGAATGTATTATTTATGTTGTATTATAATTACACAAAGATGGTTTCTATTTTCACACACCATTTACACTGATAACCATAGGCCTCCGTGATGTTTTCTGGCATTTCCTCCCCCTTCTATCCCCCATCTTATCTCCTTTCACCCCCCTCATTGCCACCTTGATTGGAGGAAGGATGTTAGGGGGAATCATTAAGTATACCCACTACAGCAAACTAGAAACTCCCCAACCCTCCTTTTCCCATTTACCATCATAAGATACCCCCCAGAATTTTCAATTCCACCCACAGTCAAAGCAGGCTGCATCTCGCCCTGCCCTTCGTTTGCTTCAGATGTGATGTGTTTATATAAACACCACCCAGGGATGTGTTCAAGATGTGTTGCAACCATGATGTTGACTAAGAAGTTGTTGTAAATGCTGAAAGTGGAGGTAATTTAATTGTACTAAAAAGGCAATGGGTATAAGAACATATCCAAGACTATTCCTTCAGTCACCATTGGAAACATTGCATGGAATTTCAAAACATATGGCAGAAAACATGACTGATTGTGGGAGAAAACCCAAAATTTCATCACTGGAATCCATGAAACACAACTCTTGACCATGAAGCACAAAAACTGTTGACTAGAATATGACAGAACATCACATCACCATCAGTTGCCATGTCAGTGATAGACACAAAGTTACATCGATAAACAGGGGTTACATCAAGACTACTGACAATAAAATAACTTACCCAGATAGAAATGTCGGATTGCTGCAAAACTCAGCATGCAGTTCTGTCTCAGGCAGATGTGTAAATTATTACAGGTGTTGTCTGATTAAACATTGGGTCTTACCAGAAGAGGGTGTATAAAGTCGCTCAAAGGCTACTTTTGGGTAGTGTGCCTCTTGGTGAGAGACTGTTGACTGCAAGACATGCCTCCATGACGCACTCAAAGACATTTGGCCCGATTGACTGAGTTTGAGAGGGGGAGCAACAATGGACTGAAAGAAGCAGGATGGTCGTTTCGACAAACCGCCCGCCATCTAAGCCTTTCTGACCTACTTCTTGGGAGGTGTTGGGAGCAGTGGTTCCGTGAGGGCATGCACACAGGGCGAACAGGCTCCGGACGGCCCAGAAAGACCACCAATAGAGAGGATTGTTTGTTCCACAAACAAGCACAAGCAGCTCTCACCATTTCTTTGGGAATGAATTTAGACACCAAGGAATCTCCACCATCCAGACACAGGTGGCACCTTCACTACACACCCCTGTCTCTGCCCGGACCATGTCCAGGTGCTTAGCAGAAGGAAATTTGTTGTCACATCGCCCATTACGTGTCCTGCCATTGACAGCCAGCCACCGTCATCTTCGTTTGCAGTGGTGTTGGGAATGAAAAACCAGGACTGCTATAGACAGGGACCGTATCGTCTTTAGTGATGAATCCAGATGCTTGGATCCAACAACAGTCAAGTTAGTGTATGGAGGCCTCGTGGTGAGTACTTCAATCCTGCCCTTGCCGTGGAGTGAGACACTGCCTCAACTGCTGGTGTGATGGATGAGTATTTACACATGCAGCTGCAACATCTGTAGTCAAGTATGCCACAAGATACCATACGGAACCTGTTTGCCTCAATGCCCAACCATATCTCATCTTGTATCTAGGCTGGAGGTGGCCTAACAGGGTAACTAGGACCTCCTATCAGTTGTATAGTTATACTTTCACTCTAATATTGGAATTACTTACATATATAATCATTACGTTCATGCATATAAAGTGTCAGTCGATTCCAACAGCTCCTCCTTGCTGAGTTAATTTTTCTGTCAGTGAGTGTATATACCTGCAAGTCAGGCCAATTTAGTCTAATCAATAAACCTAATGCATGTCTTTGGACTGTGGGAGGAAACCAGAGTACCTTGAGTAAACCCACTTGGACATGGGGAGGACATGCAGACTCCACAAGGAAAGCATTAGCTCAGTTTTCCCGAGCTGTCCTGGTGGTTTTTTTCTACTTGCCTGGATATTTTTGTGTTGTGGTCCTGTCCGCTGGATTCTCTTTTGTTGCGGTCCCGTTCACCAGCTTATCTTTTGTTGCAGTTTCACCCGCTGGACGTTCATGTTTTGCAGCCTTTTCCACCCTTGCCTGTGTGCAGCTGTGCCCATCTTTGTTCTTCTGTACTCGCAGCTGAGTTTGCTGATATATTTTGTATTCTGTGTCCTTTGTTAGCCGCCGCGGCTTTACACTAACTCCCCGCGGCCTTTTGTTAGCCTCCGCAGTTTCACGCTGACCATTGTGGCCCCTCGTCAGCCTCCATGGCTTCACACTAGCCTTCGTGTCCTCTTGTTGGCCTCTGCGGGTTCACATAACCTCCGCGGTTTCTTTGTTAGCCTCTGTAGCTTCACGCTTGCTTGGCTAGCTCTCGGCTAGCCCTACCTATTCGGTTTGCTGTGTTTCCCTTGATTGTAGCTGGGGTTCTATTATTTATAATTATTATTGTTGTTGTTGTTGTTGTTGTTGTTATTATTATTATTGCTACTAATTGTTATTATTCTTATTCCTTATTTCTTGGTTGGTTGCTTGTTCATTTTATGTTTGGTTGTCTGTTATTTTGGCCTTGGACATTTCTGGTAATAAACTGCCTTATTTTGCTGGAACCCTTCATTTGCCTGCGTCTCCCTTGACCCCCACATAACAATTTGTGCTGGAGGAACTGGCAATGTGTAACTGCCATCAAGGATCCACAGAAATACCAAGCCATTTTGAAGAGGGATGTCATGTATACTGTGGTGAGCTTGAAATGGTGATAATGAGATTCTACAACAAGGCGATGATCAAATGCACACTTCCAAAATGTCAACGAAAGCTTTGTAAGGCATCAGTCCTGAAATTTTCTGCAGCGGCCTTCTCAGTCTCCAGATTTAAATCCCAGAGAAAATCTTTGGTGCAATTTAAAGAAACCAGTTGCAGCACGGAAGCCATCAAACCTCACTCAGCTGGAAGCTTTTGCACAAGAACAATGGGATTCTACAAGAGTGGTGTCAGAAGCTTGTCAGCACCTGCTGAAATCACTTTTTTAAGGCACAGCATGTACCACCAACCAGTTCTGGGGCTTGGTATACATTAGAATCTTCTTGGCCCATCTATTAGGCTACTTAGATTTAGTCGTTCAGTCATTGAGCAGATGCACCTATGCAGGGAAGCATATAACTGATCCAAATTGTGGTTTAAGGGCCTTGCTGAAGAACCCAACAGTGGCAGTTTGGCAGTGTTAGGATTTGAACCCTGTACCTTTTACTGCAATCGTCACATATAGTAAGTGACAGAGCAGTTGGAATGACATAGAAATTTTGTAATGACTTAAAACAATTCCTGTTAATTATCACAAAGATGTTCTCACCAATGCACTATGAGATAAGTCAAGTCAGATTTATTTCTATAGCGCTTTTTACAGTGGAACATTGTCCCAAAGCAGCTTTACAATTTTAGATTATATTCTAATATCTAGGGCCAATCTCAAATTGAGCAAGCTTAGGGCGACAGTGACAAGGAAAACTCCCTAACGTTATAAGGAAGAAACCTTGGGAGGACCAAGACTCAAAAAGGGACCAATCCTCCTTGGGTGGCGTAGATGATATATGTAAGAATGAAACTAATTTATCTAGTCAAATAAGTCTATAGTAATAGTTAAAAAAATAATGTAAGAAATACACGTATTGGCATTATTTAGTCCGATACACTTTAGTCACTTTAGGATCTTGAGACCTTGGCAGGAAAGACCTTGGCGGCATGTCGTCCTCGGCCAACCAGAGGAGGGAGAGAGTTACTGCCCCCTGGCATGGCCCGGGCATGGTTGGGCTGGAGCTGATGACGGACACAACTTGAGTGAAGCTGAAGCAGAGGAACATCTTACTGTGTGAAGCTGGAACTTGTACCAGAACACAAGCTCAGAGAGAAAAAGAAAATGTAGTTAGTTATTGATTAAGAGCACAGAATCTTTGACAACCACTGATGCCATGTGTAGCATGAGACTCCGGCAGCATTAATTATAGCAGCAATATGAAAAGTTATATTTTAAAATGGGACCTCCTTGAGGGTCAAACTAGGTATGCAAGTTGTGGGAAGCGAAAGGTGTCAGAATAGGTTGGTTGTGATATTCGGATATATTCATGTTTACACAAGAATAGGACATAATGGCATATATTGAATGCCAAAATGGCAGCATGGTGGTTTCCTCACAGCGAGAAGGTCCTGAGTTCGATCCCAGATGAAGCGATCTGTGTTCTCCCTTGTGTCTGGTTTAGTCCCACAGTCCAAAGACATGCTTTAGGTTTATTGATTACTTAAAGTGGCGCTAGTGTGTGCATGTGTGAATGAGTGTGTAAGTGCATGGAGTGTGATGGATTGGGGCGTTGTCTAGAATTGTTCCTGCCTTGCGCCCTGTGCCGCTGGCTAGGGGCCCTCTCTTCTGCGCCCCTGTCCCGGATTAAGCAAATAAGAAAGTGAATGAATGTCATATATGTAGGGCTCTACCTAATTCTCGGCCCTGAAAATTGCGTCCCAGACCGTGAAATTAGTCGTTTCCAGTGTAATAGACAATTTGCCATGAAATTCAAAATGTAAATGGGATCTGGCTTTTTTGTGCTTAGTGATTTGATATTTTTCATTCGTGTATGTATTTCATTAGCATATATTCAATTCGCTGATTGCCCAGAGTTAAAAGTCAGTGTCGATCAGCAGTTTACTTGTGTTATTCAGAATATCAGGCAGTATTGCTGCCATGGAGAACTGTCAGATGAGTCGTTGGATGTTCTAGGAGTACATTCAGTAATTAAGGTAGACTACGCTATTGTAATGACGACCCTCCAGGGGAGATGTTCCCCCGGTCCCAGCATGCATTGCTTAATTATAAAGACTTCATTACGAGTAGATGACTGTTTGAAGTAGTCGTAATAGGATGTGGTTAAAATGTTAGTGAATGTGAAATTATTTATGCATGCACATCATAAAAATGCTCCTAGATGTGTTTGTGTTCTATTTAATGTAATGCTAGTAGTCTGTTTGTTAGGGGATGGTGGCGGGATGAAGAGTTCCAGTTCCAACAAAATTCAGACTTTATTAACAAAAGAGTCCCCAGAAAACAAGCACTGACAGTAACCTGAACTCAGGACACAGATAAATGGCAACCAACTCCCGCAACAAATAGAGATAACAACAGAAATAATCATGCTAACGACAACAACATTGATGATAATAACAATAAATCATAATAAGGATAGTAAGGATAATGCACACTGGAGAGACTACCCAAACGAATGGAGAATAACAGCTAACTGAAACAGGGTAATGCAGGGAGAAGCCCCATGCCAGTGTGGAGAAGCTAGCGCCGGCTGAGCAGTGCCCAGTGGAGCTACGGAAGTAATGTGAAACCGTAGAGGCTACCAAAAGGATGCGAGGCTTAGCATGACACCGCGGAGGCTAACAAGAGGACACTGGGATTAGCGTGAAGGCGGGGAGGCTAACGGTAGGCCGCGGAGGTAGAGTGAAACCGCAGAGGCTAACAAGAGGACACGGAGATTACACTCAGTATTAGTAATGGGTGCCATGACTACAAGTTTCCTTCTGCTAAGTGCATGGAAAGTATAGTGAAGGTGCCACCTGAATGGTGGACAATGAAACTGTGGGAGCTGCTCGTGCTTGCCGGTGGATCAAACGATCTTCTTTACTGGTGGTCTGTCTGGGTCAACTGGGTAAAAGGTCTTCAAATGTATTGTAGAGCCTGTTTGCCATATGTATGGCCTCACAGAACCACTGCTCCCAACACCTCCTAACAGGTAGGTCAGAACAACGTAAATTGCTGGCAATAAGTCAAAACAACCATCCTGCATCTCTCAGTCCCAATGATGTGCCCCCTCTCAAAGTCTGTCAACTGGTCTTTGAGTGCATACACTACCCAAAAGTAGCCTCCGAGAGACTTCCTGTAGGGCAGTGAGGGAAGCACTATTACGCCCTCTTGTGGCAACACCCAGTGTCTAATCAGACCACACGTAATTATTTACGTATCTGCCTGAGACAGAACTGCACGCAGAGCAATCTGACATTTCTATCTGGATGTGTTATTTTTTTTTTGTCAGTGAGTATACATGTTGATATCAGATATAAGCAAAAGTGGAATATAAATCGTTTCACTACATACTTTTCATAAATGAAAAATATCATGTGACATTTTTCATTTATGAAAAGTATGTAGTGAAACGATTCATTCACAAACTGACAATGTGTTTTCATCATGTCATGTTGAAAACACATTGTAAGTTTGTAAATGCGAACATTTAGCAGTATAGCTTCCACCCCTGTTGCTGCTGGAGCTCTGAGCTCATTTTAATTATACCCAAAACACGGAGGAGCACTGTAACTGCTGTAACTGATATCTTTAGTGAAGGAGGAGAGGGTGGGTGGTTTATCTGTCAGACACACTCTGTTTGAAGATGTTCCAAATGTATAACTATGACACAGCAAGTACAATAAAACAGAGCAGCACCGACAAACATTTTGAGATGCACCATTATTAAACAGGAGACAGAAATATGCATCCCAAAACTGATCTAAATTCAACACTACAATACAAGCACAAATGTAACCCTGGAATGATATGGGATTATGACATTAAAGACTCAATCTGAAAAACACAAAATGAATGATAGATCTTTACTGGACATGTTGGTTGTAGAAAGTATCTGAACCTCTGTATTCATACTGAGATGTCTTGCAAATTCATTTCTTGAATTTTGGTGCACATGGGGTGCACATTTTTTTTTTGTCTTTTTCTTCAAAACCTTATGGTATGGTGTTTGCAGGGAGAGTACTGACTTTCATCCCTTTATAGACATTTTGTTTTAGTGATGAACAGACAAGTCTTTAGAGCTAGTATAACCTTTTCAGTATCATAGAATCTGAAATGGGCTTTAATAGGAAAGTGGATCACATTGGTGTTTTATAAGGCAGGGCACCAGCACAATCCACAAATCCAACCCCATCTCATTCATGAAAATGACTTGGGAATCAACTGTGAATGATTCATCAGTGGCATCTCTGAAGACACTTGTCCATTACTAGTTAAAGAATGTGTACTGTTAATGTGCATTTAATGGAAATCAGATCAGGTTGAAACTAAACCATTTAAACGGGTTTCAGAGATGTTATGAGTCTCTTGCTTACTCTCATGATGGCTGACTGGTATATTTTGTCTTTGCTTACCTTAATAAACCCTGACCTTTAATATAATTTAAAGTTGGTATTGTACAGTATATAAGAGCCTGGTTGACATTTGAGTACTTGCAGTGTAAAGAATGAGCTTTTGAGTTTCGGAATATGATTTAATTTAATACTGTCCAGTGTAGAACTGAGAATAATAGCCTAGAAATCCTATAGCTAGACCTTTGCTTAATTGTGTTGTGTGTAATTTGGCCAAAATGATGAATTATTAATGTGCTGGGAGTTACTGCTTTCCATTAAGAAACATGTCAGTGAGTGTTAAAAGGCCAACTAGAACTTACTTGGACAGTGTATGAAACTACAAGTAACGCCGTTTAACAACCACAATCCACATCCTATCACTTTAATGACCGAAGTCTTAAAAAGTAATATAAATTATAAAAGGAAATAATAATTTGCCTTTTAATTCCTGATGTTGTAGCCACAACAGCCAAACAATGCTGCAAATCCACAAGCAGAGGTGGGAGTTAAAGTTCAAGAGCCGAAGTTTGTCATTCGTGTGTGTGTGTGTGTGTTTCTTTTGGCCTACAGACTGTCCTAACTCGGTTGATGTGTTTTACAGACGTTTTTGTGCATTACTCATGTTTGTGTGTATGATTTTTTGCTACTTATTTGTACTAAGCTGTATACAGTGTTCGTAAGTGTATGTGCCTGTCCTATTGTAAGTAGTACCTCACTACATGTACAGCATTCACCTATGATTTTATAAACTGGTACACATTCACTCATAGAGCCTCTGTTTCCTTTGGCTGATCTTCCGTGTTGTTTGTAATACTGCATACTCAATGCATTTTTTGGTCCGTCCATCGTACCATCCTCTTAAGTGTTACGGCTTTTACCTAGACAGGGTCATAACAGTACACTACTGAATTTGCTATAATTATTTTCTACAATTTCCATCTATTAAAAATCCAGTGGCATTAGGGATGCTGTGTAGATGGTAGCGTTCCACTCATGTTTTCAGCGGTATCTCTGACACATTTATGTATTGTTTGCACATATTTTCTTGTGAAAATGGCCTCTATATTTACATCACAGTACCATAAAAAAGACTATGGTCATCGTCCATTTCAGTCAACAACCGTCACGTTTCACCAAACGTAATGCAGTCATTAAATGGCACTTACCTGTATTCTCTTTACAGCTGCAAGTTCTGCATTTGTTATTCTTTCTGTCTAGGCAAATAACACACAAACAACTTTTCATACAGATTAATAGTATATAGCACAGGCTGGTAAAACCTCAGCAAAAGTCATCTTTTCCTATGAAGGCACTGAGACTGAGTGTGTGGGTTGTACAAGCACCAAGTTCTATAAATCGAAAAACGTTTAAGAAATGTAAACCTTACTCTCAAGGTTACGCCAGCATTTCTATAGACCTTACTGTTCTATAAGTCAATAAATGGAGGAAATTTGTGCTGTTACTACTCTCTCTCTGTTAGTGGCTGCCCTCCAAAACACACAATGCCTAGTGCTAAAGAAGACAAGGTAGCAAAACCTGCACTTATCTTTAGAATGTGGCCTCTGCTTACATAGCCACTATAACACTAAATAAAATGCTGCATTGCAAAACAACTAGTGCAACCGTGAAGCATGGTTGAGGAGCATCATGCCTCATACAGCTTACCATCACTGAGAGAATGTAAAGTTGATTAAAGAAATCTTTTAACAGGAGAATATCAGGATGAGATGGCATCAAATTAAGCTTAATAGAAGCTGGGTGATGTGGCAAGACATCGAGGCACCACAAATGAACAGAATGGGATTAGAGTTTGTTTGTTTGCTTGTTTAACGTCACTATCAGGATCAGTGGCCATTTCAGCGATACACACAAGGTTACCCCAAGACTAGTCATTTGCATATACACTCATGTCAATGCCAATTTAGCATAATTAATTAACCTAACACATGTCTTCTGACTGTGGCAGGAAACTGGAGTATCTGGAGTAAACCCATGCAGAGGACCCAGGCCGCTCCACCCTGGGATTGAACCCAAGACCTTCTTGAAGTGAAGCGGTGGTGCTACCCACCGAGCCACTGCCAAAGTGGTTTAGAAAGAAGGAAAGTTCCATATTGAAAGTTAAAATACTCGACTCGACTTCATCCTGGTGTTTATTAATTAGCAGAATATATGAGAACACGGTCATTCTGGAATATGGGAACATCATCAGGAAAGGCTGTTTGCACTATATACAGTACTGTGCAAAAGTCTTGTATATAAAAAGGCCACCAATAGATTTTAGCAATGATATATGAAGATATATCATTATTTTTCAGGCTCTTTATTAGAATCCAACCAGAAAATACAGGAAATTTGCATGTAATATTAAGACTAGCTTCTATAGGCTACAGTGGCAAGTATTTAATTTGATCTCCTCTTACACTTGAGCTATAGCAGCATCTGACATCTGGCTGCCAAGTTGGCCCTTCTACAGTCTGAAGAAGCTTGATCCGGAATGGTCCAATTGACCTTAGACCACATTGCATATGCAGTGCCCAGAGGTCCAAAGCTGTGTTTCGTTGCACCTGACGTTGCCAGTTTCAGTTCAGTCTGTGACGCTCATGTACAGTTTTTGTTGAGACCGTCCCGTAGTGGTGCTCCTTTAATTCCAGTGGTGCTTAAAAGTTTGTGAACCCTTTAGAATTTTCTATATTTCTGCATAAATATGACCTAAAACATCATCAGATTTTCACACAAGTCCTAAAAGTAGATAAAGAGAACCCAGTTAAAGAAATGAGGCAAAAATATAAATGAAGGCAAAAATATCATAATTGGTCATTTATTTATTGAGGAAAATGATCCAATTATTACATATTAGTGAGTGGCAAAAGTATGTGAAACCTTTACTTTCAGTATCTGGTGTGACCCCCCTGTGCAGCAATAAACTGTAAACTAAACGTTTTCCCTGTAACTGTTGATCAGTCCCTGCACACCGGCTTGGAGGAATTTTAGCCCATTCCTCCGTACGGAACAGCTTCAGCTCTGGGATGTTGGTGGGTTTCCTCACATTAGCTGCTCGCTTCAGGTCCTTCCACAGCATTTCCATTGGATGAAGGTCAGGACTTTGACTTGGCCATTCCAAAACATGAACTTTGTTGTTCTTTAACCTTGTGTGCTTAGGGGCGTTGTCTTGCTGCATGACCCACCTTCTCTTGAGATTCAGTTCATGGACAGATGTCCTGACATTTTCCTTTAGAAATCTCTGATCTAATTCTGGCAAGCCGGAATAAAAATATAATAATAGCAGAATAAAACTATGCTTATTTATGCAGAAATATAGAAAATTCTAAAGGGTTCACAAACGTTCAAGCACCATTGTACATTTGTGTTAGAGGCGCACCCAGGTGTGGGGAGCCTCTGTTGAGGAGGAACACACACACATAAACACATATTCATATTCACATTGTTCATATTTTCATCTGCAACTGCTCGACTTTATGGGTAAACCAGGGTAGCTCATAACTGTGAACATGCACTCTGCACACTGAGCTAGGTGGGCTCTGTCTGTTAGTAACGCAGTTGTTTTCAATATCTGGCATGTTGATGATGCCCATAGAGTCTAGAAATGTGTGAAATATTAGATCTGCTGTTTTAGCAATGATATAATGACCATGTATAACATGTTGTCTATTATTGTCTATAAAGTTCAAACTTGGATTGTTTGGTTCCCTTCCAAAAAAGTGGTTTCTTGGCTGCTATCCTTCCAAAAAGGAAGTTCTTCCTTCAAAGAGCATTTACATATGCAGACATTGTGAGAACGAACTGATGAAGTTCAAACCGAGCAACAGATGGAGGAAGAAGGGTAAGTTAAGTAATTTGGACATGGATGGTTGTTGGTGCTAGACAGGATGCCAGAAACCGCTGATCTACTGCGATTTTCACACAGCCATCTACAGGGTTTACAGAGAATTACAGCACCTGTAAAGCACCTACATATCTAGTGGGAAAAGAAGTTTGTCTAGTGTTTGGCAGCATCATTCCTTCATTAAGTAGTGCTCCCATATCAGTGCGTATACATTTGGGGATGGTTTGCCATTATAACCAAAAATCATAAGTTAAATGTACCGGTTTGGCGTCAGAAAGAAGTTCTACACCAAATACTATGATTTAGCGTGCAGCTTTGCCAGTGGCCGGCAGATGGAGCCAAACTACAGCCTATAACACATTATATAACTACATAACATATAACACACCCTTTAGAGTTGTGGCTGCAAACTTAATTTCTAGGAGGTGTTTATATTGTATTGTTCTGTATTCCGATTACCTCTAAAAGCAAGCTAATGGAGTTCAATTCTCCACTGCACAAGGCCTGATGCCTTTGTGCTCAAAGTCCAAATACAGTATTACAGCCTTAACTCATTAAAAATCACATCATCTCATTTGCACTCGATTCAGTGTCCATGTCTTTGCCTCATCTATCTTCATTCTGCAAGTCGGCACAAAAATCGTCTCTTCTTCTAATATCTGTATTCTCCTTTCACGGAACAGAGGGCAGTAAGTCAGACCTCTTTCTCAAACTGGCTCCCATTATTCATCAGTTCAACCCTGTGACACCTAAGAAGGGCTCAGTAAGGGTACTGGTCCAGGCTAGTGTCTTCACCACTCAGCCCTGTGCGTCCTCCTTGCTGCCAGCTTGTTTCAGTGTCTGCCCCCTTATACCACAGTTTAGTTAAACTAAACGAACTGGTGATTAGTGAGGCTGGTGAGGGTATCTGGCAATTACCCAACTATGTAAAACCATTCAATTAGACATTAAGAAGAATATGATCTGTTAAAGTATGTCTTGGGAATGTATGCAAAAGAGTCCTTAGTTGATTCGTGTCGTGATGTAGTTTTTGAAGAGAAGCCTCAACACAAATCTTAGCTATTGTTGACTACCAGAGAACAGGCAACTCTGACTGCTTTAACTTTCCACTTTGAAGACGCTTGAACAAAGTAGAAATGCTCATGAATATATTCAGATTTATTGACTTGACTGGCTGGAATGCGTCGTCTTCGTTTGTGTTGCGTGCTACGAAAATCGCGACCATCCCTTACTTGTTACGTTGCTGTTCGCGTTGAGGAAGTGTGCTAGGTCCCTAACTGCCTGTGATGGTTGGAGAATGTGTAACGGCTGTAGCAATAACACCTCTTACCTCTGAAAGACAGCTTCCTTCCTCCTACCTGGTTTCGAGGCAACGCAGGACATCAAATCGCACCGGAATAGCATTAGCACTTGGACAAGAAGGTAAGCTACACGGAAAATGTTTGTGTGTTTAAACGTTTGTGCTGCGGTGCTGCGACGCGGTGGAGCTGCTGGCCTTCACTGCGAACGTCTAGCGATCTTGCTGCTTTTAGGTCTGTTCTTCATCCAGTTTCTGTTGGTACTGCGGTTGATATTTTACATAAAGTTTGAATCGTGATGGTTTGAGCAGTAGAAACAACGGACTGGTGGTCAGGTTCGTTCAGTTGTTTCGTCTAGAGGACAGACCTCTGTTGGTGGTTTCCGATCGATTTATGTCTAGGTTCGAACTGACTGGTAGGACCTGAGTACAGTATTGTGACCGTGCTCTTGAGTTTGCTCACATTGAGACACAATGGCTTCATGGACCTGAATGTGGTGGTCTGATAAGCTCCTAGTTGTCTAGCCAGGTTCCTCTAGAACTGTTGTCATGGATCTGAATGACCTGATGATCTTGGAACCATCTTCCTCTAGTACTAGGACCAAATAAACGTTATGTCTGATCATGTCCAGGTAGGTGTCCAGTTCCTCTAGATCTGGTGTCTATAAGTCATGGCCAACCGTTTCATGTACCTGCATGTGGGTGGCATGATGATTTTGAATCTACAGTTTCGGTTTCCATTCACTTCTCGTGATGAGAGTCGCAGTATGAATCTACAGTTACTTTTTACATTTCATCATTTAGCAGTTGCACTAAGCCAGAGCCACTCGAAACTGACACAAGCTTACAGCTTGGAGCTGATGAGGTGAACCCGGAAACGTTGGCTTAACGATCTCGATCATTTACTCTGCTAGGTAACCACGTTCCTATAGATCTCCTGTCTGATCAGGTCCTGGTGACCGGTTGTAGTACTGTTGTCTGATATACACTGGTTTGTCTGATCCCTTCATGTGCAGACTGGATCTGACCAACTGGACCTGAATCTGGAGTTCTGTTGATCATGATCCACTTGCTGTCCAATCTAGACCGTGTTACTCTAGATCTTGTGCCTGATAGGCATTTTGATGTCTGAATTTTGTGCCATGATGGTCTTGTGATCCTCTACTGCACTTTCTCGAGGCACTGCATATGACAGGAAAAGCAAGTGGTGCAGCCACATGACGAATACAGTAACAATGCAGTCGACAGAGATGGGTTCAGAGCAATTATTAAAACATGGGATTCATATTAAGCGTACCGGGGTGAAAATACTTTTAAAAAAAGGCAAGTTCAGTTCTGTTTTAATATGATAAAAATAATTTCATGCATACTGATTCCTACATATATTGAGTCATTTGTGGGGAGATGTAAACCCCATAGTAATCAAAGCCTTCATTATATACATGATGTATATACATATTCTGTGTACACATGACAGTAGAATAAGCCACAAAACTGTATAAAAACCTAGTTATGCTCAATTAAGATAATTAAATAAAATACCATGACCATGTTTGGTCATACCTCCCAGCACTACTCGCACCTTTTTCCTCATAAAAAGATTTTATCCTGAGCTGAGCCATTAAGAGCGCCTCAGTGGCCCAGTGGCGGTATCTTGGTGAATCAGGGATTAGTCTTTCAGAGCTTTAACCACTAAATATGTTCAGATATTTAGCTTAGCTTTCAAATAACAAATTGGCGAAATCTCGCATTAAATGGCTCAACAAGTATTAAGCGAGAATAATTATTTGGTAAAGTTGGTGCCAGGTGTGTTGTGGTTTGCCCTGGTTCCTCTCATGGCTTCCTCTGGGAGCTCTTTTCCTCTTCAAAAACGTGCCAGAAGACGTAATTAAAGATGTACTCATGATTTCCCAACCACCCACAATGTAAAGTCCTGTCCCTGCCCAAACGCGTTCCACCTCGACTCTTTGTGTCGCAATGACTGTGGCCAGTTCAGATTCCACTGTTCCACTGGTTTTAAGAGTGTCAGGCACATGCTATTGCTTGCTCCGCAGCCACCTGTCTTAAGTTCTCCAAGCTACCTTTATGAGCGAGCGTTGCTCAGAATTTCAGCACATGCCTCTGTGCTTAATTATTTCCAGTTTAATGAAGGGTTTGGACAGATTGATTGAATGATCACCTGCAGGTGGATTCAGTTATTAGTAATTCCACACAGTTTGAGGTATTTAAAGAGGGTTTATTGTGTAACTTGTTCTGAGGTGATTTGTCGGTTCTCAAATGGAAACCTGTATAGTGTCTCCCTGGTAGGGGTGTGTGGTATTGACAAAAAAAAATGATATCTTGGTATTTTTTGGGATTTTGTCAATAATGGTAATTATATGACGATAAATGATGATACTTTGCAACCTTCAAAAAAGTGTTTGTAAATGTCTTACACTGTACTAGCTTGCTGTTGTTATTAGATATTGGATTTGGACATTGGGTTTCTACCATTCTGATGAAAACTGGTCCTAGCATGTGCCAAAAATTGCATATACAACTTATACAGCTCATAAAACAGGAAATTCATGAGGCCCAGGATCTCTTCTAGTCTTACAGGTTCATTTAAAGTGGGTTTTTGTTTTTGTTTTTCTTGTAGCTTTGACAAATTTATATCACTGAAAAACATATCAATATCTTCTTTTGCTGGCTCAGATGTATAGAAATTCTCATGGAAATGTTTAAAGACTTTATTGATCTCCTCTGGTGTCTGAATGATTTTCCTGCTGTGTCTGATTGATGAGATTGTTGTTTTTTCTTTGTGTTTAATACGATCTGCTATAAATTTTCCATTTTTATTGTTTTATTGAAAGCGTTCGTGTCGAAGTCGTCATATCAAAAATAGTTTTCTTATTTGTCATTGTATTGTAATTTAATTCATTCTGTGTCTCATCTGTGGGGTTGTCCACCATCTTATTCTCAAATTCCTTAATTATCTGTTCTGAATTCGATTCACGTATAAATTTTTCCCTACTGCTCTTATAAGAACAGAAAGACGCAGAAATTGAACAGCTCTTATTTATGTAATGTTTTGTCTTCCTTAAAAAAAAGATATGGTATAGCACGAAAAGAAATATCGCAATATATTGGTGTATTGCAAACTTAAGCTGTAATGGAGTAGAGGTGTGTGATATAGGGCCGTGCTTTTAAAAAAAAAAAAAAAACCAGACTTTGGGTAATCTCCATACTCCTAAGCCCTCTTCTCATACAACCAACCCTTCTCTGCCCTTTCTACTGTCAGCCTCATTGCCA
The DNA here is from genome assembly GCA_025084515.1 of Ancistrus triradiatus. Taxonomy (NCBI): domain Eukaryota; kingdom Metazoa; phylum Chordata; class Actinopteri; order Siluriformes; family Loricariidae; genus Ancistrus; species Ancistrus triradiatus. The sequence continues at coordinate 102,391 of JAJAGP010001614.1, read as the reverse complement.
CCTGACGTGACCTAAAATGTTATCGTGACCATCAGAATGCACACAGAAAACCCTCACTTATCAGCATGAAGGTCACGCATGGCTTAAATCCAAACCAGTCTGGGAACTGAGCTTCTGCTTTACACGTTTTGTTTTTTTTCCTGTTCAAACACACCTGTGTCAACTCATTCAAAGTCTGTCCAGAGACGATGCTGGTGTGTCAAATTAGGATTACACCAGGACGTTGTCTTATAAATTCTTGTAATGATATTATTTATTACTTTTAGGCATAATCTGATTTGTTAAAACTTTCACATGTATAAATTTGTCCAATAAATATTTATTATGATGTTATTTATTATTTTTAGGCATAATCTGATTTATGAAAGCGTTCACAGATAAAATTTAGTATAAAAAGCATTTATTTATATAATATTTATGACTTTTAGGCATTTTCAGATTTGTGAAAGCTTTCACAATTCATTTTCTATATATATATCAGCTGCTTACCCCCATATATAAATATATATATATAAATAAATAATCGGCTGCTGGCGGTAAGCACGCACATGCGAACACACCTGGAGGAAAGTGTCCCTGATTGGGGGTTGAAGAAGTTGGCACCCCTAATTAAGAATGAAATAAATTCTACAAATGAAACATGACCGACGCAGAGAAGGTGGTTCGGCTTAAGTCCTTCACACAACTAAACAATGTGTAACATGCAACACTGTCTGAGCGTCTGTTCTCTGCGGCAGGAAATATAGTCTCTAAAAAAAGAGCCAGCTTTAGCCAGGAGCATGTTGACATGATAACATTTTTGCATTGCAATGCAAAGTTCCTAAAGATAGAGCATGAATGAGTTTGTATGTAGTGTTTGCATCAGAGATGCACTTATTCTTCTTTATTAAGATAAGATAGCCTTTTATTATCCCACAGGGGGAAATTATCTTGTTATGCCACCAAGAAGGAAGAAACAGAAAAAATACAAGTATACACACTATTATTTAATTTGTTATTTTAATTTATTAATAAATGTAATTTATTATTTTTCAATTATCACTTATTTGCTCTGTTATTCAATGTTATATTTCTGAATAAAGTCATGGAAATAATTTTTAAAAAATCCGATTCATCGATTAATCGAAAAAATAATCGATCGATTACTAAAATAATCGTTAGTTGCAGCCCTATTTGATATGTAGCTACAGTGTGTCTCAGGCCATGTCCTGGAGTGGTTTGAGCAATCAGACTGAAATCGTATATTGGTGCGCCTTGGGTACATTTACACTTACTTTTATGTGGCTCCCTCCGGATACTATCCTGATACTCGAGGCACATGTAGTGTAGACCTAGTGTAGACTGAGTATTATTTTTTAGACTACTGCACTACCCAAGCGCCTAGGAACAAACATTATACTTTTGACTTATGTTATTACTTTGTTCCCTTCTTTGTGAGTTCTGTGTTAAGGTCCTGTGGAAGACCACTGCAGAACTGTAAAAGTACATAATGAATGCATCCTCAGCCTATCCATTAAAATGATGATAAATTATAAAAGCAAGTATCAGTCTTTGACATTAGCTCACGTTTGGACTAGAGCCTGTTCTGACTCGGTTGATGTGTTTAGAGACTTGATGGCTTTCTGCTGCTTATTTGTAACAAGCTGTAAATGGTGTTCCTAAGTATATGTGCCTGTCCTATTGTAAGTAGTACTACTTTGTCCCCCCACTACCTGTATATTCTCTGTAACCTATAACTATATAAACTGGTTCACATTCTCTCATTGAGTCATCTGGCTGATCTTCTATGTTGTTCGTAATTCTGTCTATCGATGCATTTTTCTGTCAAAAACAAGAATATCACGTCCATCACACCATCCTCTTAAGTGCTACAGCTTTCTCCAACACAGTGTCATTAACAGTAGCTTACATTGTGTTTTCTGTAATTATTGCAAGTTTAAATGAATTAAAAAAGGTATGTATGCAACTTGATATAATAGCTTTGGAGGCATTTACGTATCATTTGCGCAGTTTTCTCATGACGATAGACATTATATTTACAGTACAGTAGCCTAAAAAGAGTAGTCAAGTCAAGTAAAATTCTTTTATATGGCGCTTTTTACAACACAGCATTGTCTCAGAGCAGCTTTACAAATATATTGGCTCTAGTTGAGCAAGCCTGAGGCGACAGTGGCAAGGAAAAACTCCACAAACGTCATAGGAAAGAAACCTTGGGAGGACCAAAACTCAAATAGGGACTCATCCTCCTTGGGCAGCATGGATGTTAAATGTAAGAACTAAATAATATATGTAAAGATGGGCAAAGGTGATACAGGATACAGGCAAAGGTGAAATAAAGTAAAAAAGTGATATAGAGTATTATACAATACACAATTAGAAAACTATAGCATATAAAATTTTTCTTACACACGTAAATTACGCACGTCAAGTTTTGAAAAAGAACACACACATATTTACACCGTCCTATACACCGAGTCCGAAACTGATGTGTAAAATTTTAAATCGGAGCCTGTTCTAATTTCTACGTTGTTTGGATGTGCTAAAATCAAACTGACCAATCAGAGCTCGGTTGTCGGGCAGAACAGCTCATCCTGCATGTCGCAGAGCACAAGAGCTTATAGGCCAAGCAACATGCTGACTATAAGAACATGGAGACATGGCTGGAGAGTGTTGGTGATGAACCTCACAGTGTATGGATCTGTTTTCTTATTTATTTAGGGCAATCTAATCTGTTCATGACTGTTCATCTATCCAAGCTTCCTGCACTAATCTTTGCTCGGGTCTTTGTTTTTTTTGTTTTTTTGACGATGTAAACAAAGACACGGGAGACGCATTAAGAGAAGGGAAATTAAAGAAAGCAGAAGTCGACAGGGAGCTTTCAGAGTGTTTAGACAAAAACATGTCAGACTTGGTGTGAACGTCCCACTATGTTAAAAATTGCACTAGGTGTGAAAAGACCTTAAGTCGGACATTCAATGATGCATACATTTCCGATCATACATATTTTCAAATTGATACATTTGCTGGGCTCCAGAAATCCGTAGTACAGGTCATGCTTTGATTTTGTACACAGCTGTTTGAACGCCGCCCGTGCGTTAAGTGGTCCAGACTGTGAGGATCTCATAAACGCAGAACAATAAGGAAAAGACATAGAATAAGAAGCATGAAGGATAACTTGCTAAGCACTGTCATAAGACTAGTATTTACACAGATAACCAGCTAAAATGTACAAAAGGTCCAGGAGGAGGACATGTTCTCTGTCCCAGTTTGTGTAGGAGCAGCAATGCTTGAGTGGGCAGGAGGAGAAGTACTATGGATGAATGAGCTGTGTGTGTGTCTGTGTGTGAGAGCACAGCGATTACAAAACAAGGGTTTGCTAAACTCAGCTGGAATGTGCGTGTTGCTCCATCAACATGTGCTAATGTACTAAAAGCGAACAACGTGACATAATCCTAGTCCAAACACGGTTTTATTTATTCAGATTATATTAGGACACAAACGTTTCCTCATCAGCCTTGTGTAAACACTTCTGTTGCAGTTTTATTCTAAGTGGGTATGACCCCAGGTCCTGAAGGCTGATGTCCCACGAGCATCGACCCGGCGCCTTGGCGCTGTGGGCTGTATACCATTTTAATGTCGATATTTTAAAAGCTCTTGATTTGATTATGGCGCAAGTGAGCTCCCTCCAGGGGGTTGAGTCATTTCCAGGCCTGGAAGCCTGCAAGTGATTCTCGAGCCATAAAGTCTGAGCTTGGGTAAGATCTTCACTACCATCTCAGAATTTCTCTGGAAAACAAGCTGTTGATGACGGCCTGTAGTAACGTGAACCTTGGTTTTCAACCAGGGTTTGTTGGGGAATTGCAGGGACTTCATGAATCACTTCATCAGTGTTCCTAGAAATGTAAATTTTTTTTTACAAATGTTTTTCAAATTTTAGAAAAGACAAAGAAATACGAATTCCTGTAATGCAAAGTATGGTACTGTACTAAATGTTATCATGTTTTGTTTTAATTAATATTGTTGTTTAAAATAAAACACTATGGGCAAAGTATCTAAGCTACTGCAGTGGTGTGAAAACGTGTTTGCCCTTTTCCTGATGTTCTATTTTGTTGCATGTTTGTCACACGTTAGTGTTTCGGGACATCAAACCAATTTAATTATTAGGCAAAGACAACACAAGTAAACATAAAATGCAGATTTTAAATGAAGGTGTTTATTTTTAAGGGAGAAAAAAATCCAAACCTACATGCCCCTGTGTGAAAAAGTGATAACAACCCCCCCCCCACCCCCCCCCCCCCCCCCTTGTTGAAACATAATTTATCTATGGTTTATCACACTTTTCGTTTATCACAGAGTTTGCTGTCTCTAGCCACACTCAGGCCTGATTATTGCCAATTTAAATAGGACCTGCTTGACAAAGTGAAGTACACCAAAAGATCCTTAAAAGCTACACATCATGCCGAGATCCAAAGTAATTCAGGAAGAATTGAGAAAGAAAGTAATTGAGATCTATCGGTCTGGAAAGGGTTATAAAGCCATTTCTAAAGCTTTGGGACTCCAGTGAACCATAGTGAGAGCCATTATCCACAAATGGCGAAGACATGGAACAGTGGTGAACCTTCCCAGGAGTGGTCGGCCGACCAAAATTACCCCAAGAGCGCAGCGACGACTCATCCAAGAAGTCACAAAAGACCCCACAACAACATCCAAAGAACTGCAGGCCTCACTTGCCTCAGTTAAGGTCAGTGTTCATGCCTCCACCATAAGAAAGAGACTGGGCAAAAATGGCCTGCATGGCAGAGTCCCAAGACGAAAACCACTGCTGAGCAAAAAGAACATTAAAGCTCGTCTCAGTTTTTACAGAACACATCTTGATGATCCCCAAGACTTTTGAGAAAAGTTTCTGTGGACTGACGAGACAAAAGTTGAACTCTTTGGAAGGTGTGTGTCCCATTACATCTGGTGTAAAAGTAACACAGCATTTCAGAAAAAGAACATTATACCAACAGTAAAATATGGGGGTGGTAGTGTGATGGTCTGGGGCTGATTTGCTGCTTCAGGACCTGGAAGACTTGCTGTGATAAATGGAACTATGAATTCTGCTGTCTACCAAAAATCCTGAAAGAGAATGTCCAGCCATTCATGGGCCATGTAGGTTTGGATTTTTTTTCTTCCTTAATAATAAACACCTTTATTAAAAACTGCATTTTGTGATTACTTGTGTTGTCTTTGACTAATATTTAAATTGGTTTGATGTTCCGAAACACTGAAGTGTGACAAACATGCAAAAAAATAGGAAACCTTTTTCACACCACTGTATGTGTCAATATTAATGGTCTGGTCAACCATTTCGGTCAAAGTCCTGTCTCACAGAAAGTAACGCAGATGTTAAATGGTGCACACCTGTATTATAAAGACACCCTTAAGATGTATTCATTATATTTGGAAACACCTGTTCAGTTGTCTGTTATCAGGTGGCAGAAACACAGGGCAAATGGTCATGCAGACATAGGTCAGGAGCTTCAGTTAATGTTCACCTCGTTATCTAAGCGACTTTGACAGTGACGTTGGTGTGGGTGCCAAACACGGTTCAGGAACTGCTGATCTCTGGGGTTTTTGCTGCTTGAGTGTTTACACAGAATGCTGTCAAAAACAAACAATGACCGAGCTGCCGTTTTTCAGGCGAACAAGGTATAGTTCTTTGGAAGCTCGGAAATCAAAAGCAGTGTTCAAAATGTTGAGGAGGAAGTGATGATTACTGGGTGGAGGACAAAGCTTACTTGTCAGTCCACGGGAGCAGAGTGGCATGTAATGGTTGAGAGTCATTGTCTGTTGTGGCTCTTGAGTTTGTTCAGCCTCCTTTACTCTGCAGCACTTTTCAGGATGTCCATTTTGATTTAAAACTTAAAAAAAAAAACCCTAATCGATCCTGTTGCAGAACCTGAGCCACCAGGCTGGTAGAGCACCAATGTCAAGCAAACCACAGTCTTCTCAAAAAGCAGGGCTCCTTACATCTGTAAGTCACCAATGATCTTACCATGTCCACTTCTTAGTCTTTTCAGCCCAAAAGTTCCCCTCAGGCCAAAAGTGTTCTCACCAGATGATGCACTACTGCATAGAGAGCAACGCTAAACTTTGCATGTAATGGGATCAGTCATAATTATTACATGTATTAGCCCTCTGTTCTGTTAATCAAAACAGGAAGCATTTCTGATGTTTATCTAGCCATATTGGTAACAATCTCCAAACCAAGAGCAACCAAGAAATTACATCGAATGTGCATCAAACAGGAATATAAATTATGTGTATAGTATGCATATTTCATAAACCGCCAAACCAGAAGCATAGCAGAAACATCAGTTGCAGGCAAATGATATGATATCAGTCACAGCCAGAAGTGCTGTTGAGTTCTGTGTAGAACCTCATCACCAAAGGCACACTGGGTACAGCTCACTTGCTAGCCAAGTGGCTTCATATACACCAAAGCCTATCCTATCCTAGCCTAGCATTGCATTGCATAGCATAAACAGCCTGTTAACAGCTAGGAGAGGCTCCTACAGATTAAAGAACAGAAAACATGAGATGGAGGATGAAGAAGAACCATGGAAGGAGCTGTGTCTGCAGTTTGGAAGTTTTTTTGGTTTTAAAAAAAATATGATGCAGACTAAAAGGCTATATAATGCAAAGTTTTTCAAGCCACTTCCAATGGTGTTGACCAGTAACTCCAGTGAAGCTGTGAAGACTGTTAACTGTTAACCACGACTAAAGTGCTTGATGCGAGGTATGGCTTACTGGGGTGCAAATACTTCAGTCAGAAAGGGTATGTCTCTGTTTAAGTTCTGTTTTCACCAAAAAAACTTTTCCGTTCTGCAGATGTTTCATGCCTGCTGATTCCTTCATATATTGTGCAGTCATGTGAGGGAAAGTAAGCCCTATAGAAATTAAAGCCTTCTTTATAAACATGATAAATGTATGTTTTCTATAGAAAAGCCCAGTCATGCAGAACAATAAAACCGAGATTAAATACTGTGGAATTGCCAGAATCTTGAAAAATTAGTGATGCAAACTTTTGGTCATTTTAAAACTGTGAAAACCTTCTGCAGTTTATGTGCTACAGGTTTTACTCAAATGTTTGAGTTTTGAGTAAATAAATATGACCTGTTTACCTTACATTTAAATTTCTTTTAATGTTATTTCCATTGACGTCATTGGTGAGCAACATCGAGGCATTTAGCAGACGTCGTTGTCCAGGGCGTCTTACTGCTGTTACAGTCCAAGCTATTGTGGGTTAAGTGCCTTGCTGAAGGATCCAACAGTGGCTGCATGACTGAAGTGGGATTTGAACCCTGGATCTTCTGGTCTGTAGTCCAGTACCTTAACCACTAGGCTACCACAGTATGTAAGACATTTTCAATTATCATTATCGACAAAATCCAGGAAAATATCATCAAAGTTATCATTTTTGTCAGTATTGCACACCACTGCTAACAAGTCTGTAAATAGGGAAAAATTGTCCCATTTGGCCTTCCATAATCATATGCATTAATGATATACTTGCCATAGATAGCTCTATTTATACCTGTTTGTGTGCTAAAGAACAGGTTGGTGTTCATACCTGCACTAAGTGATTTTAGTCCATTTAGCTCTGCTCCCAGAGGATGAGGGTTTCAGACCGCAGCCTGTCAGTTATTGATTAAATCACTTTACTTGCATTTGATGATTGAATCATGACCATTATGGGGCTTCTTGTGGTTTTTGGGACTGGATTGAGATGCTGTTATGACGCTCCTGAATGTTCTGCTCGGTTTCCTGTAAGGTCGGCCGTAAGCATGATGCTCTTGTTTACTTTCTCTGCTCATACTTGGTGTTCACAGCTAATAACTGACATCAAACGAATCGCTTGCAGTGCTACAGACAGGAAACTGTGGATGGTTTAAAAAAAAAGACATCTGAGATAAGTGTAAATGAGGTGATGAGCGCTCAATAGTTGCTAGTAAATCAGTATCTTGAGCTGGTGCTATTTTTTACAGGCACATGCAATAATCGTTTTTTTAATAAAAAACAAAAACTATGAACGTACGGGTATATATATTTAGACGTATATTTATATATGGTGTGTGTGTGTGTGTGTGTGGGTGTACACACCTTGCTAGTACCGAGTTGGACCCACTTTTGCTCTCAGAAATGCCTCAGTGCATCATTGCATAGATTCAGCAATGTGCTCAGAGATTTTGGTCCATATTGACAGGATAGCATCATGCAGTTGCCACAGATTTGTCGGCTGCACATCCATGATGCGAATCTTCTGTTCCACCACATCCCAAAGGCGCTCTGCTGGCTTGAGAATTGTTGACTGTGGAGTGTTTGTTGACATATATTGGGTTTTTAATGGCTGATGTTGATGCCGAAATTTAGAGAGCACGGTTATTGATTGGCTAGTATATAATGTGGATATCACAAGCTTTTGGCAGCTGACAAAACTAATATATATATATATATATATATATACACACACAACATAGGGGATATAGATATATATATATATATATATGAGAGAGAGGAGATGAGAGAGAGGAGAGAGAGAGGGGGGAGAGGGAGGAGAGAGAGAGAGAGAGAGAGAGCGAGAGAAGAGAGACAGGGACAGAGATAGAGGGGAGAGAAGAGAGAGAGAGAGAGGAGAAGAGAGAGAGAGAGAGAGGGAGAGGGGGGGGGGGAGAGAGAGAGGGGGGGGGAGAGGGGAAAGGGAGGATGAGAGCGAGAGAGAGGGAGAGAGGGAGGGAGGAGAGAGAGAGCGAGAGCGCGAGCGAGAGAGAGGAGAGAGAGAGAGAGGAGAAAGAAGGAGAGAGAACACCACACTAGACAGACAGAGAGAGAGAGGAGATGAGAGAGGAGAGATAGAGGAAGAGAGAGAGAAGAGAGAGAGAGAGAGAAGAGACGAGAGAGATATGTATATGCGGTAAATATAGATATATATATATATAGATAATATATAATTATATATATTTATATATATATAATAGATATATAAGATACAGTACATATACACACACATATTATATATATATATATATAAATATATATATATAATATATAATATATATATATATATATATATATCCTATGTTGTATATAAAACATAGGATATCTAACATATAATATTTAACACAGGCATTCATGTTTATGTGCGGTGTCCGAATCGGCCCAAAGGCACAATTAACAGTTGAGTCCAGATCACTATGGTAGTGGGTTAGGAAATACTTCATGCGTTTTATTTTAAGGTCTTATGCGAAAGCATGGGAACACCGTTTATAAATTAATGTTTAAATGACTTTTGGTCCTCTGATTAAATTCATGTACACTAACATGGGAGCTAATCCTTCGCTGTGTTTCGTTGTGTAACCAGGCACATGTTGCATGACCGGCGCGTGTCTAGACTTGGCGAGGTCTGTGTTAGAGGGATTACATGCAACTTTTGCATACACCTTAACACCGGACTGGTGGATGATTGTAATGACCTGATTTGTTTATCATGCTGAGCCCAGTCTCATTTGACTCCGAGTGTGGTTGCAGGCTAGTTTGGAAACAATGCATATGAAGCGACCACAGAAAATGAGTCAGGGTGAATCTGGTTTAACCCCCTTTTCTTGTTTCAACCGGTGTGAAAGTGATGAATGCCAAGCTGTAGCACAGACCCATTCTTCCGCTATTTGAACCCTACACTCTATTGTAAAGGAGATTATGGTTCATAAGTGTGTCACCTGAGCTGACTGTGTACAGTTGGCTTGCTTTTTTGATAGTGTGTAGATGTTAAAGAGCAGCAGAATTTGCGGATGGTGTCTCTGTATGAGATTAAATGAGACGTACGATGCGATGGCTTTTGTTCTTTGGTGTGGCAGAGGAACTACATTTCTGGAACAGGAACCAAGTTCTGTGAAACAGGTCGTTTTTCGAAATGGACTTTGACACTTTACCATAGTCATAGTCTTTTTTGCTACTGAAATCTAAGTGTAAAGGGTATTTTCACAAGAACGCTGTGTGCAAATGATACCTAAGTGTGTCACAGCTACATGTGAATACACAAGTGGAAATCTACCATCTACATACTTTCCAAAGCCATTATACATATCACTTCTTCCAGGAAATCCACAACACTGTGGTTCTTCAGTTACAAGGAACTTGACAGCATTAAAAAAACCACTTGTCAGTGAGGCTAACAAGCAAAAAACGCATTCAATTTGCTAGGGAGCATAAAGATTGCACTTTGTGGCAAAAATCTGAACATGCACGATGGAACATAAATAAACATACTTTGCTCGCTGCACACAACCAAGAGGGAATGAGTCCATTTGCAGAAACACTCATTTTCAGAACAGGCAATGCAGTATCACCTTTTAAACACTTTTTAAGTAGGTAAATTCATACATGGTGCTACTAGTAGAAAGTCACAAGGGTCTCTTGTAGGTGTATGTAGGTGATGCCAGCACAGCGCTTGTAGTGTTAAGCAGAGTACAGACGTTCCCATTTCACGTTTCTTCTTGGCAGAGAAAATTACGCTCACAAAGCCGATATTTCAAAATAGTGAAGAAAATGTAGAGAAATTAGTCTCCTGCATTACAACTTGCAACTCAGTAACTGGGACTACTGAGTGACTAAAAACAAAGAGAAACTGAGAGAACATTCAGTGAGGGCGGGGCCTTTTATGAGGCGCTGAAAACTTTGTTTCCTGCATTACAACTTGCTGCTCTTAGCTGTAACTATAAACGAAAAGATGATGCGCACAGTTTATTTTTTGCAAGTATTTACACGTCTTTCCCCCCCCCCCAGAAGCAAGATGGTGTTGTTATTTGTTGTTGTTAAGTGCAGAGACGGTGCATTTATAACTTATTGTTCTAGGGCTGCAACTAACGAATATTTTAATAATCGATTAATCGGTCGATTATTTTTTCAATTAATCGGATTTAAAAATAAAAACATTTCCATGTCTTTATTCAGAAATATAACATTGAATAACAGAGCAAATAAGTGATAATTGAATAATAATAAATGTAATGTATTAATAAATTAAAATAAATTAAATAATAGTGTGTATACTTGTATTTATTCTGTGTCTTCCTTCTTGGTGGTGTAACAAGATAATTTCCCCTGTGGGATAATAAAAGGCTATCTTATCTTATCTTAATAAAGAAGAATAAATGCATCTCTGATGCAAACACTACATACAAACTCATTCATGCTCTTTCTTTAGGAACTTTGCATTGCAATGCAAAAATGTTATCATGTCAACATGCTCCTGCCTAAAGCTGGCTCTCTTTTTAGAGACTATATTTCCTGCCGCAGAAAATAAACTCTCAGACAGTGTTGAAGTAGCAGGAATGCATAAAGGACTTGGCTAGCTTGGCCAATATAGGATATCTGTCTCTTAACTCCATCACTGTCATTATCCAGCTAACAAGCAAAAACAGCATCAACCGTGCTGTGCCCGTTTGCATAGTGTGAGTGCGCCGTTACGTTTCCTCACTTCACAACGGAACAAACTCGGGATATTGTGGTGACTTACGCTGTTGCTGAGATCCCTTCATCCTCATCGGTGACACCATGTTTCCGTTTCGAGGGCTGTATCAGCACCGGTGTGCTCCCCTGCCAGGTCATATCACTTTTGCAAAGCTTGCATGTTACACATTTTTTGTTGTGTGAAGCATGCAGTGCTCCGACACTTTTGTGGACTTAAGCCGAACTTTCTTCTCTGCGTCGGTCATGTTTCATTTGTAGAATTTATTCCATTCTTAATGCTAACTTACTTTGAATGTTCCACACCGGCTCCGCCTCGCTCCGTATTTTTTTCCAGCGTGACGAAGTGCCGCAAGTAACGTAAGCGAATTTGATAAGGGGAGGGACATATAAATCATGCGACACGACGAATCGATAATGAAATTCGTTGTTGACACTTTTAATAATCGATTATTATTGATTTTATTGATTCGTTGTTGCAGCCCTATATTGTTCATTTAAATTCAGCAATTTTGTGTATCATTTATTATTATCAATTTTATCAGTTACAAAAAAAAAGTGATATTGGAATTATATATCGGCCATCAGTCACCCTCCTCTCTAAATATCGGCATCGGCCATTAAAAGGTCATATTGGTCGACCATTACTTCATACTTATGCACATAGTTAATGCAAAGTAAATCAATATACATGACAATTAATTGAATACAAAATGTACAGAAAACATGGTTGTTAATCGGTGCTTACCTGTACGCCGACCAGAATTGCAAATATAAGGTTCCAATCACTTAGAAACTTTGAGTTGCACAGTGGTTAGGGTCCCCATCTGGCTGCTGCCTGTGAAGAGTTTGCATGTTCTCCCTATGTCTGCATCTGTTTTCTCTGGGTGCAGTGGAAACTTGGAACACAAACTTAATTAGTTCTGGAAGGCCTTTCGAAATCCCCATAAAAATTAATATAAGTGGGATTAATTCGTTCGCTACACCCAAATTATTGTTTTTTACGCGTTTATTTGTATGTAATTAGAAATTACACATCTTAACCACTAACAGCTGCCAATTTAGAAATGAAAATCAGCAGGAACCTTAACTGTCACGAGGTGTAGCTGACTTCATACTGGAACTGGCAGAATAGGAGGAGGGATAGAGGGATTAATGCATGGATGGGGGGGTCTATTTCCAAGTTTACATGACTCAAGAAGTAATCGGGTTTCTAATTTGCAAAAAGCCAAAAATCTCATAGAAATATGTGACATAAACTTTAATATTAAATAATCTAATTTCCTCGAGTATATCCTGCGTTTCAGTGTTCGAAAGCCGTTTTGCTGCCTTTAATTCTGTGGCGCGTTTAATTCCGGAGTTGCCAGATCCAGTGAAGAAAGAATACGCAAAGTCAATGGAAAAAGAGGCCAAATACAGCCTTTTAGAATGAGTCCATCTGGCAACCTTGGTGGAAGGCTCACACACATGCGCAGTCTGAAAACACCGTTATAATGGGGTTACTTGTACATGCTATGAGTAATCCGATTACAGTGTTAAAATCCAGCTCTTTTTATGGGATTTTCCCATAAAATTATCTAGATTCTAGATACAGAGTATGCTGTATATATGACCACTCAATCAGATAACTGCAGAAATCCGACTATGATCGGATTATGAAGTGCATGTAAACACACTCAATTTCAATTTCAGACACATCCTGAGGCTGTGACACACACGTACGGATTTCACCGATGCTCGAAGTCAGCATCCCGTGTTAGGTCTCTACAGCGTCGGCGTGTGACTGTGATTGTGAACGATTTCAGACTGGTTGTCTAGGAGTTCGCATGTGGTCCGGTTATCAGTCTGGCACCCCCTGGCTGGCATTTTGACGTCGGCGAGTTGTGTCCCCCGCTGGGTGTGTGAGTTTGTGGTCATCCGTCAGCACCCTGCCAACGCCTGACCTTCTCTGGCTGGTAAATCAGTGGCGAGAGCACACTGGAGCTATTTAAAGCATCTGGATCCCAGCTGAGAGCGCCGGCACCCGATTCCTGCTTTGAGATAGCAGGGTCACATGACCTTTTGCAAACCACTGTGACATTTCTCAAGGACAATATAATAGCAGCAGGATGTAATGGACGAATGAATCACAAAGGAATCATTGCAGGTGGATCCACAACACCCAGGAAGCCACGTTTGTGTCGGTGATGCTACATTTCATGATCAGTCCTTGTAGTTCGGGGTTTGATTTTGCGTTCTGATGGTGCAGCCGCCTCCCTGAAAAGGCATTTCCTGTTTTTGTGTTTTTATTGTGAACAGACTGGGTGCTTTGTGTCATGGATTTGGGAACTGGGGTGAAGCACAGCTGGCTTCGTCCTCCTTTTTGTTTTGTTTCTCACTTTCTCATGTTAGATAATGTTTTCTTCACTGGGGAATTCTGGTTAACGTTGAGATCTGTGGTGTCAGCAGATATATTTGAATGTTCTTTTTTATTATTAGGATCAATTAGGGGTGTGCGATATGTATTGTATGTGATAACATCTTGATTTGATTCTTTTAATGATATCCGAGCTAGGGGTTGCATAGACTAGGACATCCGCTAGTCGCAATGGGATGCTAAAGTCGAGAAGGAGAAAAAAATCAGTACCAAGGATCCAGGAAGACAGTTCTAAAGGAAGCAGCTCTTCTTAAAAACACTGTGCCAATCAAACTTTGGTAGTCTGGAAAAACTTCAGAAAAGACGAGTCCAGTTCTAAAGTAATCTGCACTACAGTGCTTAATGTGTGACACATCAGGTAAGGGAACACCAAGCGTGCTGTGATTCGGCAAGTGGGCAGCGAGTGAAAAGGTCAGAGGATGTGTAAACATTCACAACAGTGCTGCTAGTGCAACACATAATATAGTAGCCTTCAAAGTAGAATATCTGTCTCAATGAAAAAGACATTGTCTTAATTGTGTCTCAGTTGTCTTTTTTTCGCCATTTCCAAACCTCGCTGGCTTTGGGTTTGGGTTTTTGGAAAGGAGGTTAGATACAGTGCCACTTAATTAAAATTAGTTTATTAATATTGCTTATTTTCATTTTATTTTATATATAAAACGCAGTGGCGCTGGATTTGGAGATCTGCTCCAAATATCTGAGGTACCAGCTCAAATTAACTGTTGTATTATTTTGGACATTTATTTATCGTCTTCAAAAGTGTAGCCTATACAGAAGCACTGAAGCAGGGATTTGAATTTAGAGACCGTGCATGTCTGCTATTTCAAATACTTTGCCGTGGTCAATCAGCATTGAATTGATGTAATAAAAAAAATGAATAAAAGTAAGGATCTTCCGTGTTTCTTTTTGCTTTAGCTATGGAAAACACGACTAGTCAGCATGTACAAATTACCAGTCGTGCAACCCCTAGCTGACATTGTCGCTCACCTTGCAAAAACAGTCCAAAACACACCTTAAGTTTTGACATATTCATGAAGCCAGGTAATAGACCATAACTGCCAAGGTACAACAACACACTTGGCAAAAAAATTATCAGATAAAACACCTCAAGAAAAACAACAGATGGCGAAACATACATGCTGTCACCAGTTACTTCATGAGACGCGGCGCCAGTTCAGGCGGTTGAGCAACAACTTTTAAATACTTTAGACCCAAAACACACACTGCCAAAGTATCAACTAATTATCGTTATCGACAAAATCAAAGAAAATCTCGTTTTGTTTTTTTCAATATAACACACTCACAGGATCAATTATTATATGGTTGTTTGTAAATGTTGCATCTACCAAACGTGATGGCTTTCAAAGGTGAAGGTTAAGTCTGGTAAAATAAAAATAATAATTTTATTATTATTATTTTGCACAATGGACAGTCAGCATTGTTGGCTTTGCAGTTTGCAGGTTTTCCAGACCAGGTTGCATTTATATTAATATGGGACGAAATATTAGAAGGTTAAAAGGTCTGCAAACAGCCCAAAGCATGTTCCTCTTGACGGACTTGTCCTCTAAACCACTTTTTTGTAGTGTGTGCACGAGCATTGTGTGATTTATTGATGATGTCAGATGGTTCCTGTTTAGAGAACAATTGTAGGAAGCGTCTCTGAAACATTTCACTCTGCCATAAAGCGTTTTTCTCCATGAAGCAGCTCGCAAGCATTCCCCACCATGACTCCCCTTCCTTTAGCATGGTAGAGCTGCAGTCACTTCACCATAGCATTTCAGAGAGACCAAACTTGCCACATTCTGAGAAAAGCTTCACTCTGGTTTTCTTTTACTGTTTTATTTTTCATTTTTTCAAAGAGTAATGTTTCTGAGGCCATTTTGTGAGTGCAGTGTGTTTTTATAATGTATACCACAGGTTGAAAATGGGCGTCTGTGGCGTTGTGTTTGGCTGATTGGCCCAGAGGATCCCAAAGGATGGGACTAGTAATTTTCCTTGACGTCGGAAGAATAAAAATTCAAAATTAAAATAAAATTATCTAATATAAAAATGGACACAACAAACATTTAGTCTTCTGCAATTAAAAGAAAATAGTCTCACTGAAAACATGACTTTTTTTGGCTTCTGTGAGCATAATGTATGATTCCCCCTGGTGTTCAATGAATGCAATTACATTAGATGGCATAATAAACAAGACGCCATAATCCAACATAGTCCCATTTTGCGTCATCAGTGGAAATAACACTGAAGGAACTTTCAGTGTAACTTGCCTTTTGGTGCTTTTCTTGCTGTAATGCAGAATGATTCCGCTGAAGTTTGCTGAGTATGGTTTTGTGCTGGTGCCTTTGCTGGTTTAAACCTGTCTTGGACAGCTGTCTCCTGAAGTTTGTCATAAGCTTTATATTCTGCACATTGGTTAGCTGGCAGATGGTGAAATAAGTTCATTGTCGAGCTGTCTTTAATGGCAACCGATTTACAACACAGTTTGCAGATCGCTCTGTCTTTTCAAAGCCAAACCACCTCCATGTTAGTGAGGATGAAATCGTACTATGTAGACTATGAGGCTGGTGGTGTCTGTATTTTGTCTCCTGGTGCAGTTTGTTCACTCATTTTGATCTTCAGTCCTACGTTTCTATACACACTGTATGCACTCGGTGCACAAGCGCACTATGCGACATACTCGATCCTGTAAAACAACATTAAAACAACAATTAAGATATTATCGTACACGATACGCATTGCACACCCCTGGTCTGGAGCATTTCCTTTGGCTCAGCCCATTAGCTGGTGTTTCAGCTGCTTTTCTGGTTTGTGGTTTTTGGATCAGTCCTGAGTCTGTAAGGTGTGGAGCTGATTAAAGACTGCTTCATGACCATTTGTTAAATAACATGCCTCCTCCTCTCTCTCTAGGGTGTCTCCACTATTATGGACCATCTGATGTTGGCGTGTCCCGTGTGTGATTGACAAGCAAGAAGCATGGAAGGTCTACAGGAAGAGCCTCATTAAATGTGCAAGACCCGACCCAATCTGACCCAAGCTGTTGTCTTGACCATGAGGCTCAACCCATCCTGAACTCTGTCCACACACACAAACCTTAGCATGGCCTCCATGTTTTTATGGAAGCTATCTTCCCAGAAGCTAGGCTTCTTCCTGGTGAGTTTCGGCTTCATCTGGGGCATGATGCTGCTGCACTTCACCATCCAGCAGAGGACGACGCATGAGAGCAGTGCGCAGCTCCGCCTGCAGATCCTGGACCTGAGCAAGCGCTACGTCAAAGCACTGGCCGAGGAGAACCAGGGGGTGATGGACGGACCTTATGTGGGCACCATGACGGCGTATGGTAAGCTTCGCCTCTGTACTTAATACTTAGTACCTAACCCTAATAAAATCGTGCAAACCTATCAAATGTATTTATGTTGCACTTTTAAACAGTAAAAGAGTGTCCCAATGGGCTCTTGGACAGACTCTGGATTAGGATATGTGGATTTGAAATGGGACCTTACTTACTTCCATTGTCTTAGAGCAGCTTTATAGACAACAGCCCCAGTGAGCAAATCCTAGGACAACAGTGGCAAAGAAAGACCTAAAAGTAACCAAGACTCCCATCCTCACTATGGGAAGGCCTACATAACTATTGGTGCCCCTACATTCAGTACTCTGTACTGAACTCCCATTGTAACAGAGAGCTAATTAATAATGATTTTTAAAGTCACATTCAAATGTATTTATTTTTAGAGAGCTTTGTACAACAGATCATTGTCTCAAAGGAACCTTACAAATACAAACGGCTTCAATTGAGCAAGCCGGCGGCAACAGTGGCAAGGAAAAACTTTCTAAAAGTGAGGGGGATGAAACCGGGAGGACCAAGACTCAAAAGTGACCCACCATCCTTGGGCAGCCTAGATGTTATATGTAAGAATTAGACTAAATTACCAAAATAATCCATGTAGAATACGTTTAAACGAACAGAAGCTGAATAGAACAGCTAAAGTGGAGAATGTAATAAAAAGGAAAATATGGTAAATATAATAAAATACAGACTGTAATAAATTTTATAAATCATTTTATTGATCCTGTTTCCTGATTCTGCATTTCGATTTTGGTTCTAATGGATCCCAAGTTCTTGGAATGTTAGATCCGGTTCTGAATCGGAACCGGGTTTCGATACCCAACTCTATTCACAACAGGAGCAAGGCTGCATTGATACTAGTCAAACACAATCATACTGGAACAATTTAGAGCAACCAGTTAACCTAGTGCATGTCTTTGGATTGTGAGAGGAAACCAGAATACTGGGAGTAGACCCTCATGGACATGTGGAGAACATGCAAACTCCACACAGGCAGTGTCCAAGGTCAGGATCGAACTCCAAATCGAAAATGTTTATTCATTCATTCACTGTCTTAGCCACTTCAATCCTGGCCCGGGTCTCGGGAAAGCTGGGTCCTAGCCAGCGGCACAGGGTGCAAGGCAGGAACAACCCTAGACGGGACACCCATCCATCTGCAGTCCGTCCAAATTGAACCAGTGCTCAAACCTGAAGTCAGTCATATGAATGCAAGAAATAAAAAGGGCAAAAAAAGATAGAACTCTCAAACTTGTGAGAATAAAATTATTATAAAGGGGTTTATGAACTTTAAAAAAATTACACTTTTTTTCTGGTGTAACCTCACAGAAACACTTCTTTTGAAGGGGTGTCAGTCCATTGCAGGGCTGCTTAGGTGTTGCTCTTGCAGTACCAGGGGATGATCATCTCCTATCCAGCCTCTCCTCCCACACCAATCTTGCCTGTGTGATCCGTGACCTGAGGGATACCAAAGAGCGCTGTTCAGTGCGAGCCCTTTGTATGTTTGTTAAGAGTGGAATTTAAACTGGTCTCTTTGGATCTTCTCCTCTGACCTCATGACACATGCTGGTGAGCTGCGTGTATTTATCAGTGTAAAAGGAGCTGCCTGAATGTTATCTCGCATCTCTGCAGCCTCTTGGCGTCGTCGACGAAATGTGAGAGTTTTGGGTTCTTTTAAAGCTAAGGGCCGGTGCAGGTTTTTTGTTAGGGGTCTGAATGTGATGTGCTGCTTGGATTAGTTCTGCAAATACCACATTTCAGATTCTAGTCAAACATGACAGGTTTGCTCAAGCAACAACACCGTTTCACATCTTAATCTTAACCTGAATCTTAAGTAGATCCGAGAAGTGAAATGCTGCTGGTTTGGAACCAACAGTTATCAATGAAGCAAATGTTACATGTTGTTCTGAGCATGTAAGCTTTTTTTCTGCCAGCGAGCTACACTGCTAAAGCACTGCTAAAAAATCAAACATAAGAGCGGGTTCTTATATTATGCTGACAGCTGCTTACTGGGTAGTCAATAGTTATATACAGTATATACAGTACACTGGTACCTCGGAACTCGTCAAATTCGGTTCTCGATGCATTTTGCCTCTCAAAACTTGTCTCGGTTCTTGTTGTTTGCTCGGTACTTGATGCATTTGCTTAAACTTGTATGAGTCGAACCATGCGACTCGTTTCAACCAGTTCTCGATTCATGATTCACGATTTAGTACACAGCGATTCAGTGATTTAGATTCACAATAACTTTTGCTCAGTGAAGATCTCCACTGTGTTTATCGTGTTTTTATTTATTTTTACATCTACAGTACTGTATTCTTAGTGCAAATAAGTCTCCATGGGTCGTAAAAAGGTTAGTTTATAAGAGCCAACTGAAAGGAAACAGAAATGAATGTGGATTGTAGCTGTGCTAGCAATAAAGTGTTTTGCTTTTCCTTTTCACTTTCAATCCTTTGCTAACTAAATTACATGAAATTTTTCAACATTTTGTTACAAAATAAGTGTTAATGATTTTGGCCAACTGTAGGTTAATGCAAGCATTTTACATTTACAGCATTTAGCAGACGCCCTTATCGAGAACGACTTACAATTGATACAGTCTTACAATCCAAGCAATTGTGGGTTAAGGGCCTTGCTCAAGGACCCAACATTTGGCAACTTAGCAGTGGTGGGATTTGAACCTTGGACCTTCTGGTTCATAGTCCAGTACCTTAACCACTAGGTTACAGTCCCACATTGACCAAACACTCGTTAAACGCATCAGTTCATGATACATTTAACTCGTGATGGATTTGTAGGAACATATCCCTTTCATAAATCAGGAGCTCCTGTGCAATACAGCTCCATTAATGCATATAATGCCTTATAAAGTGTGGATTTTCTGGGGGTCTGGAATGGATTCATTCAGTTTACATTATTCCTTATGGGAAAAATTTGCTCGGTGCTCATCATTTTCAGTTCAAGCCATCTGGAAAGAATTAAAGGCGACAACCGAGGTTCCACTATATATGGTGGTGGACTATATTCAGTCCAGCAGTGACAGTGGGGTGGTTTAAAACTCCCCAAGCCTGCCAAGTGTGAGCACACCCTTAATGTCACACTTTAATCTTGGAACCCTTGTTTAGTCTTCTGTGTTTGTAAGTGCAACATAATGATCTGTTTTTTTTGCACCGGTGATGATGCTGGTTGGTAATGAATTACATGACACAATGTGTCCATCAGTGGGTTTTGTACTTGCATGACCATATCTCATTACAGCAGCTTTAAGCTCTTTGAAGTATTACTCAGGAAGTGAAGGATCGGTTCCCAAAAGAGGCTTTCACACTGGAAGAATGTTGTCATAGTTCTTGTGAATGTAGTTCTCGTGGGAGATTCACAGGGATAGTTCCTCCCAAATTAGTCCCCTGAAATATTTGGTGCGAAAGCGCCTACAGTCAGCGTGTTGGATGTGAGAGCAATGTTCAGGTGGAAAGACCGGCGCGACTTTAACAAGAGAAGTCATTATGTCCAGCCCACTGGGTCGGAACGTCTTCTAGACAACAAGGCTTGTCAAGTACATGGTTTTATTGCTTTATTATCTCCCAATGTCATTGGATCATGCTTGAAACCAGCTGACTTTCGGTGTCAGTGCCAAGCCGAGTTTGTCACGGACCGGCTCTTGCAGTTTAACGCAAGTTTTTGAGATTAGACCCCAGCACCGGCACCTTGTCAGTGGAAAACGCTATTAGTGCACTGGAAAGCATAGGATCAGTTTCACCTTCTCAAGCTTTCGTGGTCATATGAAACGCGGAGGATCAGATTTCACTAAGCAGCTTCTCAGCCTTCTTACAAGAGGCAAAGTAGCACCTAGTTCTGGGTGGTATGACCAAACATTTGCATCACAGATTCTTTTAAAGATTTCTGTGTGTGTATGCATGTGTGTATGTGTGTGTGTGTGTGTATGTATGTGTGTGTGTGTGTGTGTGTATGTATATGTGTGTGTGTATATATATATATATATATATATATATATACACACACACACTGGCGCATACGTACATACATACACACACACACACACACACACACACACACACACAACACATATATAATAAATATATATATATATATATAATATATATATATATATCTATATGGGTATATATATATATATATTGTTATGTGTGTGTATGTGTGTGTGGTGTGTGTGTGTATGTATGTACGTATGCGCCAGTGTGTGTGTGTGTGGTATATTATATATATCTACATACACACACAACACACATACATGACATAGTGGTGCTTGAAAGTTTGTGCACCCTTTACAATCTCCTATATTTCTGCAAAATTTATGACCTAAAACTTCATCAGAGTTTCACACAAGTCCTTAGAGAGAACCCAGTTAAACAAATTAGACAAAAAATATTACACTTGGTCATTTATTTATTGAGGAAAATGATCCAGTATTACATATTAGTGAGTGACAAAAGTATTTGAACCTCTAGGATTAGCAGTTAATTTGAAGGTGAAATTAGAGTCAGGTGTTTTCATTCAATGGGATGACAATCAGGTGCGAGTGGGCACCCTGTTTTATTTAAAGAACCGGGATCTATCAAAGTCTGCTCTTCACAACACGTTTGTGGAAGTGTATCATGGCACGAACAAAGGAGATTTCTGAGGACTTCAGAAAAAGAGTTGTTGATGCTCATCAGGCTGGAAAAGGTTACAAAACCATCTCTAAAGAGTTTGGACTCCACCAATCCACAGTCAGACAGATTGTGTACAAATGGAGGAAAGTCACCACTTTTGGGAAGGGTAATAATGGTCTTCATTGTTACCCTTCCCAAAAGATAGACCTAGTGGTTAAGGTCCAGGGTTCAAATCCTACCTCTGCCAAGCTTCCACTAATACTGCAACTTTATTAATCTTAATTAATCTCCTTGAGGTTGGATGGCGATTTTAAATGCCAACATTTCCGTATCGAGCTCAGCGGAGTTCAAAGAGCTGTGCCAATGTGCCAAAATGACCTTTACTCCAACATAAGAATTACAATCTAATATAAGAACATTTCTTGCAAATATGACGTCGTTGTCTTGCTGCAGTAGAAGCTGCGGTCTACTTCTGCTTGCATATTGGAATCAGTTGAAATACTATTCATGTCATCACTAGCCTCTGACGTGCCTGAACTTGAAGGGAAATCAAAACTGATCTGTGGTGTTCGAGCACAGTTGCACCTCCATTAATATGTTTTGCCAGCAAATTATCTAACTTGCAAGTTAGGATGACCAATTGGCCAAACCTGCTTGTTGCAGTGTGGCAGAGATCTTACAACACTTTAGTAATGGCGTAACAAAGATGCTTAGGGCAAATGTGTGTAAAAGTATGCATGATATGCAGGGAATGTGGTGGAGTAAAAGTGAAACTCAAAGTTACAGATACTCCAAATAATACTTAATTGCTGTACTGCTTATGGGACTGTGGTATTGCAGCTGTTAAAGTACGGGACAGTGGAGCAATACACTGGTCGGACCTTGAGCCCTTAACTCTCAATTGCTTGGATTATAAATTTGTATTGTATCAGTCACACTAGATAACGGCGTCGGCTGTAAACGCCAGTTGTTTGAAATATAACTTGTTTTTCACATATAACTTTTTACAACCTTATTTTTCAATACGTTTACAGATAATTCATCAAGCCTTGGGTAGATCTTTTCCCATACACACCCTGCATGTAAACAGGCCCTAAATCTTTCATGTGCAACAGTGCCAGTTTGGCAGAAGTGGGATTTGAACCCTGGACCTTCTGGTCCATAGCCCTGTACCGTAACCACTAGGCCAGCACAGTCCTGCAATTCTGAAAACTTTGTAAGGTAGTTCACAAGCTTAAAAGGATGAATGTGTATGTGTGTATGTAAAGACACAAACCTTTCATGTGCAGCTTCAGTGTGTAAGTAAGTAACCCATTCTCTTCACCACCCATTCTGAGAAATTGACCTCAGAAAAGCTTGACGTAAGCAGCGTGTTGAGTCATCGCCCTGTACCACCGTCATGTGGTCTATGTGAGGGCTCTGGTCACTAAGCTTTCATTTACCTACAGCGCTTATTTCTTGGAATTTTGGTCGGTTTTCGTCAGGGAAACGAGTTCCTCTGGGTTTCGTATGTTCTCAGGCGATGTGTACTGATGATGCAATGATAACATGCTCAGAAATGTGAGAGATGAGGATTATGATGTGCACATTTCTCGATCTATCTGCCCGTGTCAAGCTAATCCTCCTGGGAGACCGAGATGGATAAATGTGCTGTAGGTTAATGATGAAAATGGTCCTCCATAAATCCAGCTTAACTGCCACATTTATGGGGCAGAGCTAAAACGTAGATGCTAAGAGCCACAGTGGGGCTTTCCTGTGAAGGCTAAAGTTCAGTTAAACCATAACAGGGAACATGAGTCAATTAATAAGTGTAAAGATAAGTCGGTAAAGATCTGAGACTTTCATTCTGAGGTCATGTGCGAACCCTGAAGAGAGGAAGAAAAAAACCACGAGGAATTTGATCAGCAGTGTCAAAACCATTACAAAAGACTGTGTGTCAGATCTGTTCCTGTGCTCTCAGGACTGCTCTCAGTGCTAGAAAATGTGACTCATGTGCTAGAAAAAGTTTTGGCCTCCAAGTGGGGGTGTGCGATATGCATTGTCTACGATAATGTACTGGACTATGGACCAGAAGGTCCAGGGTTCAAATCCCACCTCTGCCAAGCTGCCATTGTTGGGTCCTTGAGCAAGGCCCTTAACCCACAATTGCTTGGATTGTAAGACTGTATTGTAAGTCGCTCTGGATAAGGGCGTCTGCTAAATGCTGTAAATGTAAATGAATTGCGGTTTTAACCATGTATGTGCTGACCATATCGAGTAATAAAACAGCATCACTGCATGATATAGCCAGTTGGATAGACTACTGCGCAGGTAGCACTGAGTGCATGCAGCATGCTTGCACAAATCAAACTGGAGTTCTACCTAAAAGCACATGGCTGAAGTTAAAAAGAGTGAACAAACAGTGACAGGAGACAAAATACAGACAACACCGATTGCAGAGTCTACGTCATTGGAGGTGGTTTGGCTTTGAGAAGACGATGCAGCTTAAAAGACGGCATTATCCAAACTGTCGGAAATCAGAATTCGACAACTAACTTATTTCACCATCTGCAATCTAAGCACTGTGCAGTACATGAAGAGTATGGCAAACTTCAGGAGTCAACAAAAACACACTCAGCAAACCTTAACAGAGTACTTCTGTGAAAAGAAGGGGGCAGCTTTTGAATACTGTCGTACCTCGGCACTTGACTGCTTCACAGCTTGTCGACTTCAGTTCTCAAGGTTTTTGTGGAGAAAAAATTGTTTCAGTGCTCTTCATTTGTTTAACGCTTGGCACGCTTACTAGAACTTGTATGAGTAGTGGCTCATATGCCCTTTCAAGCCGAAAAATAGGAACACGTCATTCTCAGCTCAGTGCAGGTCTCCATGTTTTTTACATTTTATTTTTACATGTATTCTTGGTGCAAATAAGTCCCCATGGGTCCTAAGGGTAATGATAACAGTCGACCAAAGAGGAAAATGGTAGGAACCACAATAGTGTATTCATCATATTGTTGTGTTTTATTTTTGTCTGTGGTTACAGCGTGACTAAGTCCCTCTTGTATATTTTTTTACTCACCACCCAACGTACATGAAAGGCTCTATTCAGATTTATATGAAACACAATTGATTCATTGATTCGGTGTGTGCCCTGTGGGTGACGCGACAAAAAGCTACTTTATAGACATCTATGTAAAAAGTGTTTAAGTATACAATACAGCTCTATTATTGCACAGAATGTCTTATAAAGTGTGAATTTTCTTGGGGTCTGGAACAGATTCATTCAGTTTACATTATTCCTAATGGGAAAAATTCTCTCGGTACTCGTTATTTTCAGCCCTTGACTTCTGGAACGATGACAAGTACTGAGGTTCCATTGTACTTTAGACATATATGCTTCCAAAGTATTGTTTAATTATTATTACAAATTACAGATGCTTCAGTAGCGACAGATTCTTAAAAACTACTATTCCAATGTTATCCCATACTTGAAGTGATTTGTATTCCAAATTTTCCTGACCTTCATCCATTTATTCAGGACTAATTACACTCTTTATAATGAAACATGCAGTTCTGCGAAACATCAGTATTTTTTTAAGCTCTGACAATATCCTCTATATGCTCAGAAAAGCATATCTTCTGTCACAAGAACTCAATTTATTATGAGAAAATATCATAATATTGCCCAACCGTAGGTGCAACCTCCCACCTGGTGAATACGTGCCCTCATTTAAATTTTTTTAGTTAATTAAATTAATTAATTCATTTTTTTAAGACCGAGAGTGCTTTAGTTTAATCTCTTAATCTTTATTCAGCTCCACCTCATGTACAGCACAAGTGCCACAATTTAATTTCCAACGGAGGGCGTCGCCGTCTCAAGTGCGAATGGTCTGGTTTCTCTGGAAAATCCGCTTCAAGTATTTGAGGTATTCGAGCAGTTTGATGATCTCAAGTGTGGACATGCAGGGGTCAAACCTTGATTTGAGCTTCATCTTTCATGGAGGGCTTTTTTGGTAAGATGCTACAGGCCAGCAGAGTTAGACAAAAAGGTCTTCTAATTCATTAAAAACAACAGAAATGTGGTCTGTTCAGCAGGGCCTGACGTTCAGGACTGGTTCTGAACACACGTGCACACTGACTCCTGCTGCTGTGTGTGATATCAGAGCTCTGATTCAGTTAACATGTGAAACACTAAGTTCTCAATCGTTGACCCCCTGAAGTTTCAGACATTTTGTCTAGACAATGGGTGAAAGAGCTCAGTGAGAACCTGCAGATCACCTTCCTGAATGCTGATGTGACTTTTAATGTAGCATTCAGCGCTGTTTGGGTGCCCTCGGGTCCCACCGATGATATGATGGTTTAGAAGGTTAAGGCAAAACATCCCTCAGTCTCGACCGAGTGCTGCAGAGTGAACAGGATCGGTTGTGACGCGGCGTGTCAGCCGGATTTATATTCACCCCGTGTAAGGTTGTCCGAGAACGCTGCTGATGTTTGCTTTTTCTGCGCCGCAGTTTCTCGCAGGGAGTCTATATTTCGAAGCGCATTTAACCCTCGCTTCCTTTGATCTCACTAATGGCGGTGGGGTGAGACGGCTGACGTGTGCATTTACCCCCTTCCTTCCCATCTCAGGAGGATCATCTCAGTCAGCGTTTCAGGATGGGAATGCAGGAGTAAGTGTGGTCCGGACATGCACTTTGCAATTATGTAATTAACACAACGCCCACCTGTTTGGTTCCAGTCATCATCGGGCTGGGGAGGAACCCCATGAGGTAGACGGGCGTCAACTTTACGTCATGCAGTCGCATTTAAAGGTCAGCTCAGCTTTGAGACCTGCCTGGATTGTCATTAGCAGTGAGAGAAAATCAGATGGCAAATTGCGGGTTTGATAGAGGAGGTCATGTCCTCAGCTTAGAGTTGTTCAGAAGAAAGAAGAACATGCCAAACTGGCAAACTTTCCTGGCTCTAAGTTCCACAATTTGCAACAATCTCCAACTGTGTCTCTAAGAGTTTAGGCATAGGACTTAATTCATGGTAGTGTAGGTGGTGTGGATCATGTTTTTTTTTTTTTTCTTCTACCAGTTATGTGGTACATTACGTTTTTGTTTTTTTTTTGGGTTGGGAGGAGTGTTCATACAGGTTTGTAGCATATTCTACTGGCAGGAGTACATAGAATACAGGTACTCCCATTTTATGATGGCCCGACGATATTTCGACTTTATGATGCGAATCTGATAATAAACATAAATGCACATTTGTATCCTGTGTGAATTTCAAAGTTTTCCGGGCAAGAGATGCACAGTAACAATACTCTGCTGCTCTCTCCCACTAGGAACTCAGTCGGCCGTGACATAGGGAGTCATGTGCGGGAGTGATGTATGCTGGGAAATGTAGTGAGGAAAAGGCGTGGTCGCGACAATAATCGTTTTTGTTTTTCTCTTTCCATACATTATTCAATAGATTGCCTGAGATACTCAACACTTGATTATAAAACAAGCTTTCTGTTAATGATTTGTTTCCGAAAAATTGAACTTGATGGATTTGTCAGAACGTATCCCCATCGGAAATCGGGCACTACGTGTATTCTCTCTTTATGTAACACGATACTAACCAGGGAGTGGGAATCTATTTTGGTGACAGGCATGTCTTGAAAAAAGTAAAGCATTAGTGTTCAAAAGTCACTGCCTTAGGCCTATATGTTGACAACAACATAAAGGTGGCTTGGTTTTTAATGTGTATTACCTGGTGCACTTGTTTTCATTTGTAAAAGTCAAAAATAGCTCTTTATTTCATTTGGAGTAAAAATTCAAAATAAAGTAAAAAAAAAAAAAAAAAAAAAAAGTAAAAATTTTGTCTTTTAACCTAGTGCACATTTCTATGTTGAGACGTAAGAAGTTTCCATTCAAAGAAAAGTTGAACAAAAATGTTTCTGTATGCTATCATTTAGAATTCTTAGAAAGAAAGAAAATCGGGATCGACCGGTCATACAGTGGGCCAAAAAAGTATTTAGTCAGCCACTGATTGTGCAAGTTCTTCTACTTAGAAAGATGAGAGAGGTCTGTAATTTTCATCATAGGTACACTTCATCTATGAGAGACAAAATTTGAAAAAAAAAATCCAGGAAATCAGATTGTAGGATTTTTAAAGAATTTAATTGTGAATCATGGTGGAAAATAAGTATTTGGTCACCCACAAACAAGCAAGATTTCAGGCTCTCACAGACCTGTAACTTCTTCTTTAAGAAGCTCTTCTGTCCTCCACTCGTTACCTGTATTAATGGCACCTGTTTGACCTCGTTATCTGTATAAAAGACACTGCTCTAGAGGAGATCTACATGGAGGAATGGGCCAAAATACCAGCTACAGTGTGTGCAAACCTGGTGAAGGCTAACAGGAAACGTTTGACCTCTGTCATTGCCAACAAAGGTTATGTTACAAAGTATTGAGTTGAATTTTTGTTATTGACCAAATACTTATTTTCCACCATAATTTAATAAAATTCTTTAAAAGTCCTACAATGTGATTTCCTGGATTTTTTTTCTCATTTTGTCTCTCATAGTTGAAGTGTAGCTATGATAAAAATTACAGACCTCTCTCATCTTTCTAAGTAGGAGAACTTGCACAATCAGTGGCTGACTAAATACTTTTTTGTCCTACTGCATGTTAAAAAAATTGGAACTTGCAAGCATCCAAGAAAATTGCAGTTGGTGTATATAATTTGGTTTTTTGTTTTATTTTTCCCCTATTTTTCCCCTATTTTTGTCCTTCACACTGAAGTCCAAAACTGACGGACTGCAAAGCTGTGTAACATTTTTAACCGGTGCCTGTTTCAATTTCTGTGTTATTCGGATGCGTGAAAATCAGGCTGACCAATCAGAGCTCAGTTGTCAGGCAGAACAGCTCATCCTGATAGTAGCAGAGCACAAGAGCTTATAGGACAAGCAACACTCTCTGACTATAAGAACATGGACATTAAAGAAATTAATAAAGACTTGATGTGAAAAGGCCTTTAATGCCACTTTTCTTAGTCAAGGTTTGTGTGGGTCTCTGGAGCCCATCTCCAAAACTTCTTTACAGGGTGCAGGTGAGCATGTACCCTGAATGAGTTGCCAGTAAATTGCAGGTCTAGGTCGAGGCACAGCCGGGAAAAGAACCTGGTCACAGCGGTGGTGGGGTAATGTACTAGACTGCTGCGTCACCCCCAAGCTCTAGCTGGTTATAATGCAAAGCAGAGCATCCCATTTTACCCCAGCTTATCCTGTTCAGGGTCACAGAGGAGGGTCTGGAGTCTAACCCGGAATTTACAGGGCCCTAATCCACCCTGGACCAGGTAATCCACTGTTTCAATTCCTATCTGGGATTTGAAACCAGGCTTTCAGGAGCTGCCATTATCCTGTTACCTCTGAGCCATTTCTTAGCTGGTTTATGCGTAGACAACGTTTTTGTTTTTTGTTCATGTTTAATGCCAATAAAACGTTGTCTGTTTAAATGTAGTCATGCCGTTCAGACCAGATGACGGTGCTCGCCATTTCTGAAGGTCTTTATTTTTTTGCTGCAGACCTAAAGAAGACTCTGGCCGTGCTGCTGGACAGCATCATGCAAAGGCTAGCCAAGCTCGAGTCCAAAGTGGACGTCATCATCTACAACGGCTCGGCTTCCAACCTGACCAACGGCACCACAGCACCTGTGTCAAGCTCCACCAACTCCGAGAAAGTCAATGTGGCAGGTAAGGGGTTTTTTTCAGCATTGCAGTTTGCCACTACAGTGGTGCTTGAAAGTTTGTGAACCATTTTGAATTTTCAGTATTTCTGCATAAATGTGATCTAAATTATTCATCAGAGTTTTACACAAGTCCACAAAGTAGATAAAGACATTCCAATTAGGCGAATGAGGCAAAAATATTATACATGGGTTTATTGAGGAACATGAACCAGATTTTATGTGTGAGTGGCTGCTGTGACGCCCCTGTGCAGCAGTAACTGCAAATAAATGTTTCCGGTAACTGCTGATAGGCACTTTAGCTTGGAGGGATTTTCCCGTTCCTCTGTACACAGCTGCTTCAGCTCTGAGGCTTTGGTGGGTTTCTTCACATGAACCGCTCACTTTGTCCTTCTACAGCATTTCTATTCGATTAAGGTCAGGACTTTGACTTTGTCATGGCAAAGCATTAACTCTGTTCTTCTTTAACCATTCTTTGGTGGAATAACTTTTGTGCTTTGGGCCGTGGTCTCGCTGGATGACCCAAATTCTATTATGATTCAGTTCACAGACAAATATCCTGACATGTTTTACTTTCCATTCATCCTTCTGCCTTGTCTCCATGATCTTTGCAGGTGGGCAGAAATGTTCTATTTGGAGAGCAGTGGCTTTCTCCTTGCAACCCTGCCATCCACACTGTTGTTGTTCAGTGTTCTCCTGATGGTGACTGGCCAATGTGATACCTTTAGTTGCTTAGAAGTTACCCTGGGTTCCTTTGTGACCTCGCCAACTTCTACATGATTTGGAGTGATCTTTGTTGGTTGACCATTCCTGAGAATGGTAAAAATGGTAGTGAGTTACCCCCACTTGTACACAATCTCTCTGACTGTGGATTGGTGGAGTCCAAACACTTTAGAGATAGTTTTGTAATCTGTTTTCTGTTCTTTAAATATAACAGGGTGTGCACTCTCACTTGACTGTTATCTTACTGACTGCAAACATGACTCTCATTTCGTCTTCAAATTGACTGCTGATCCTAGAGGTTCACATACTTTTGCCACTCACAGATATGTAATATTGGATCATTTTCCTACATGTCTCGTTTGTTTAATTGTGTTTTCTTTAACCAAGTGTAAGACTTGGATGTTGATGTTTTAGGTCATATTTATGCAGGTATATAGAATTCTAAAGGCATCACAAACGTTCAAGCACCGCTCTATGGAGTGCGACTTGCATGTGCTAATGGTGCTCTTTTGTAAAATGTCACCAGAAATGTAATTGGGTCACTGATTTAGGAATATCTGCCAAGGGTTGCCAGGAAAAGTTTGTGAACAGTTTGTGGAATGATTAATAAAATGAGGTCTGTTCATCACCCAGGTCAAAATGATAGAGGTTCTGCTGAAAATAAACATACGAAACATTTTTTTGTTTGTTTCGATATATTTTGGTTTGGGTCAAGGGCACTCTGGTACATACCTCCTTAAGACATTGGGTGCACATATACACGAGTCATATTTATGTATATAGTTTTTATCATAATTTAAATTCTTTAACCTGTCTATCCAAAATGGTAGCCTGGGGCTTCAAAATGTACTAGCTGTGGATAGAATGCATAGGTACATAAAGCTGCAAAATGATTACAGACTAACCTAGATTGCAAATAAAATGCTGTTTTGTGTGGCTTTATGATAATAAACCAAATAAAACACCAGAGAGAATTAGAATTAAAAAAAAAACCCACAATTAAGCTGAAAAGATAAAACTTATGTATTTACATTTAAACTACATATGCATTTTCCATTCATAAATACATCCAGTGTATAAAAAAAAGAATGTGTTGTTTCTAATGAATTTGAAATAAATTTTAATTCTATAGTTTACAGTGGTACCTTGGTTCTCGTCGCTCATTTGTTCCAGAAGGCTTTTCGAGAACCGAAAATGACAAATATAGAGCAAATGTTTCCCATACGGAATAATGTGAATTGAACGAATCTGTTCCAGACCCCCAGAAAATCCACACTGTATAAGGCATTATATGCATTAATGGAGGTGTATTGTACAGGTGCTCCTGATTTATGATGGAGATACGTTCAGACAAATCCATCATAAGCTAAATGTATCATGAAGGGGAGTTAAACAAGTGTTTGGTATCATAGCGGAGTTATAATAAGTAAGTTCATGTATAAAACACATACATTAACCTACAGTTGGCCAAAATCATTAGCACAAAGCTTATTTATATTTACTGGATTTAAAGTGAAAAGTAGAACTTGCATACCGTATTTTTCGGACTATAAAGCGCACCGGGTTATAAGGCGCGATATCAGTGATCAACTGCTAACGGGTATATTTTCATACATAAAGCACACTGGGTTATAAGGCGCATTAAATGAAACAAAACTCTTAAGTTCCGTAGGAAGCTCAGTTTGGTCTTTACCTGGCGCAGGGCGTCTTCTTGCTTCCTCCACTTCCGTACCATTGATTCGTTAATGCTGAATTCTCTCACAGCTGCTCTATGTCCATGTTGTACTGCGTGACTGATAGCGTTGTGTTTGAAATCCGCTTCGAAAATGAATGAATGAATGCACGTACCCTAATGCTGAAGCACATACCGTACCGTATTACTCCGCTATGCTGCGCACTACGGTGGCCGTGAGCTTCATAACTTATCAAGACCGTGCTAAAACATTTTGACAGATTTATGAGCGCCGTGTACCATCTACAATCGGTTCTAGGTCACAAAGCACAACCAGAATTAATTCATACATTAGACGCACCGCATTTTAAGGCGCACTGTCGATTTTTGAGAAAGTTAAAGGATTTTAAGTGCGCCTTATGGTCCGAAAAATACGGTAACTTACTTAAATGAGTCGCGCGGCTCGACTCGTACAAGTTTAATCAGGCGCACTGAGTACCGAGTAAACGACGAGAACAGAGAAGTTTTTCTAGTCAAAATGCATTGAGAACCGAATTCCAGTTCCAAGGAGGTTGAGAACTGAGGTATCGCTGTATTAAACAAGTTTCAATATAAATTGTTTGTATAATATTTATGAGGACCATAAATAATTTTTAGTGTCCATTCGAACACGATTTTGCGGCTTGTAGCTCTGCTTGCTGCACTTCTCCTGCCCTCCGTGTTTTGCATGCATTGCATCATGGGATTCTTAGCAGCCAAAGAAGTGTTCAATGCTTTCAAGTGTTCAGTCTGGCCAAAGTAAGGTATTTCAATAGGAAGCATTTTTATGGTATCTAATAGGGCTGTGCTAAAAAAATCGATACAGCAATGCATCAAAATATTTATTTTCATGATATAATATCATTTTTATATCTATTTCTTGTTTTTGAAGGAAGAAAAAACATGAATCTCCTCTCCTATAGATGTTGCAGTACAGTGTTTTGACTCAGTTTGCCTGCTTAATTATGAATGTGATGTGAAGTATTAAGACTCAGATTGTACGCCATGTGGAATATTGCATATGTATCGTGATATAATCAAATCGTGACCCACATATCGTGAAGTCCTTTCCAATACCCATCCCTAGCATGTAAGAACTGGCACAGCCTACCTGTTGGGAATGTGCTTGTTCTGACATAAAACACTGTCTGTGTAGGCAGCTCGCTAGGTTTTGAGACTGACCCATTGAGATTTTTTGAGAAGGTTGTGATTTCACATACATTCTCCAGGAGTTGACTGGAACTGTGGTGTCCTACTGGTTACAGTACTGGACTAAATCCCACCTCGGCTGAGCCGCTGCTGTGGGTCCCTGAGAGAGGCTCTTAACCCACAATTGATTGGGTTGTAATATTGTATCAATTGTAAGTCGCTCTGGATAAGGGCATCTGCTAAATGACATAAATGGAAAGGGAAATTTGACGAATACGCTCCCACTTTTGGATGAGCATATCTGCTGAAGATCATGCTCACATTACCTGAGTAGTAAAGGCAGAACTCCATGGTGTTCACAAACATTTTGTCGCAGGATATGTTCGCTTTAGAGCATCGCGACTCAGGTGCAGTGGCAGAGAAACATTGATTTGCCAGTATTGACTTTTTTTGAAGCCGTTACCACATCCTGGATTCCTTCTCTCGATGCTTTCACTGAAGAAAATCACAATTTTTCACATAGACAACACACATAGACACGTTTCTGTTCCAAGCTGCCTGCTGCTTTTTTGAGCTGTATCGACATGCCTTCAATTTTATCATGATGAGTGTTCCAGTGAGTTATGGCATTATTTGGTGTTAAAGCCATGTTACCTTACATAGTACAGCACTGCAAAATGAAAAATGGGAAAATGTTTGGGTACAAGTAACTAAAATAACCAGTCTGTACAAGAGAAGTGCTTAAAAAGGTTTTCTGAACATCTAACCTTGAGGCAGCTGGGTTACTATAGCAGAAGACCCTCCAGCTTCTGCATCTATAACAGGCACTACAGGCTCATTAGTAATATAATGATAATAATTAGTAATAATAGGTAGCCTAGCGGTTAAGGTACTGGACTATGGACCAAGAGGTTCAGGGTTCAAATCCCACCTCGGCCAAGCTACCACTGTTGGGTCTTTGAGCAATTTGTAACAGTTGTAATTGCTAAGATTGTATACGTTGTAAGTCGCTCTGGATAAGGATGTCTGCTAAATGCCTAGATGTAGATAAGTTAGTCACATGGCGGTCAATGGTCAATGCTCAATGGTGGCGCAATGGTCACATAGCCCAGCACCAAGGTGGCCTGGGAGGTGAACCTGATTGGGGAATCATCCCTGGGCAAACTGACCCTGTCTGACATGTTCTGGAGTGGCATCCCGGCCACGGAACGCTTACACATGTGCCCTTTGTTCGTCATGATTGGTGCCTGATTCTCTATGAGCCTGAGCATGAAAAAATAAACAAATACAAAGCCATGCCAAAGCGGCAATTTACTAACCCACTTGGATCCCAGCAGTGCCTTGCACATCACAACTACAGGAGTGTGCCGTGCCTGAGAGAAAGGGAGATGGCCGTAAGGCAGAGGATCATCCCCTGGCATGGCAACAGTGACTCAAACCCAGCACTGTGATGGATCAGCGCCCTGTGAATTCAGAGAGAAACTCTTTTCGGCAAGATCTATTATTCTGAAAAATGACTTCATCCCCAAACCTATTTTCTGTTTCTGGAATAGGAAAAATGTCCAAAATGTCACTGCACACCTCGGCATTGACTGTTCGTGTAATGATCACCATGTCCCCCGGCCCTGTACCTGACATGCAACCCCATATCATTAATGAGTGGGGAAATTTGCTTGTTTTCTTCATGCAGTCGTCTTTGTGTTTCATTAGAATATTACCACTAAACAAAAGTTCCAGCATCTGCTCCTCGGCCAATTCGTCATGCATCGCTGAATATCACTTTTATCCAATCGTTCATGCTCCATGATTTCTTCTCTTTAGCCCACAGAACCTTGTTTTCTTTTGTTTAGGTGTCAGTTGGCTTCCAGTTGCATGTTCTATATGTAGATCCCTGCATTCAGCCAATTACTTGCAGTTCTGTCACAGACAATGACTCCTGATTCCATCCTTTAGTCTGTTGTGAATGTTCCTTTTCCGAGGCATATTGCTTTACGTTTTCAATCCTTGATGTTTTCCTTGTATAACCTTGGCATGTTGTTTACACTTGCACCAAATTTAGACACAGCTGACAGGGAACAGCCAGCATCTTTTGCCACACTCTGTGTTGGATTTCCTTCTTGAGAGAGTTTGATTCTTTTGCATTGTTTCAAATTGATGACTCTCTTATTGGGTCCGTGTTTTCTTTCAGATAGCTCGTTACATTACATGAAGGACTGTTACTTGAGTCTGGCTTGTCTAGTAAAAATAAGTAAAATAAGGAAAAAACAAATAAATGAATAAAACGCTAAAAAAAGCCTTCTAGACTAGTTCCACATTTACATCAAATTCTTCATTTTCTTGAGTATGTACTGCATTTTAGAGTTTCCACAAAGTGTTTGTTACCAATTTCACTGCCTTTAATTTCTTTTTTAATGTCAGGGTTGCCTGATCCCACAAAAAAAACCCACAGGTCAGTGGACAAAGAGGCCACATAAAGCCAATTCTTCTCGTGCAATTAATCATGATGAGTTTGAATACAATTAAATTCAATACACGTATATTTTTTTCTCCAAATTCCAGGATTATGGCAAATCTGGTTATATTGTGTTCAGCTCATTATTTTGCTTTTATTTCAGGAAACAATTTTTTTTAACAGCCGTATAAAACACAGAAGAACACAGTTATAGGATTTGTGGTATAATCCATTGAAACTGAGCTAGGTTAATGGAACATCCAGTGCGGAACTTGGTTACGAAATCTGGAGGATGGTGTTTTTCCACTTCCCTATTAAATCTGTAATAAACCTGTATCAGCCGGGCCCTCCTCATTAATCTGAACTTCAACTTTAACCGCCCTGAACTGGAGCCACTTTAGCTTAAACAGCTGTCTGTGAGCAGTGCAAACAATACTTCATGATCAACTTGGCGCTGACAGACATCTGCCGTTGAAGTACAGTATATGTGTTGACAGAAGCTTTTTGTTAAGCCACTCTTTTGTTTGACGTTTGTTTTACTGGTAAGCGTGAAGTTGATGAGTCATATATCAAAAGGAAGGATGGTGCGCAGTACAATCAATCAAGAGTCAAATACAAGTACAGAAAAATGCTAAACCTTTATCTGTCACATACTTCCTGGGACCTTCCATTCATGCGTATAAAGACGGAAAGAAAGTTCCTGTTTGGAGGAGGGGTGTTCGGAGAAATTTTTAGGTTGGATCACGGACAGTGTGTGAGGCAGGTTTATATGGTGAGGAGGTTTATATGGAGCCGTATTGCTGCCATATAAATAAATCTTTTAGCATGTTGTTATTGCGAGAGAGTATGTCATAAAAATGACAGTACGTCATAATTATGAGGAAATATCTAACTGACGGAGGTATTCAAATTCAATTTTACAATTTTCTATCTCGGTGTAATCTTAGCATTGTTGCGTATTTCCATTAATATTTGCGAAGGTTTCTTGTAGTTTGTAACCATGAAACACTTCCCCACCACCTCCGGCTCATGTATACTTTGCTCCGTGGCCAGTTCAGGGTTGCCAGATCCGCCTCCCGTAAATACACTTGAACTGGTGACATGACAAGGAGGACATTGAGATGGCAAGTCAAAGCGCTAGTGGGCTATCACCGAGTGTGTTTACATGCACTTAATAATCCGCTAACTGCAGAAAATCCGTTGTCAGTTATCCGTTTAACGAGTTTACACTTGAGTAATCAGATAATGGGAAAGCTCCGGATTTACATGACTTAGGCAGAAATCGGATTTCTACTTTGCAACCAGCCAATAATCTCATAGAAGTATGTGACAAACTTCGGACTTTAACATTAAACATTAACGTTTTCTCGAGTATAAAACGCGTTTGCACATGGCCAGTCTGAAAACACCGATTATAATCGGGTAACTGGTGTACATGCTACAAGTACTCCGATTACTGTGGTAAAAATCTCTCTTTATCGGATTTCTTAATCTAAATTCTAGACCGGAGTATGCTGTATACATGACCACTTGAATAATCAAATAACTACAGTAATCCGGATCATTATCGGATTATTAAATGCATGTATACGCACTCAATGATGTAACTGCTTGGCCATTTAGTTACATTTACATTTACAGCATTTAGCAGACGCCCTTATCCACAGCGACTTACAATTGATACAGTCTTACAATCCAAGCAATTGTGGGTTAAGGGCCTTGCTCAAGGACCCAACAGTTGCAGCTTGGCAGAGGTGGGATTTGAACCCTGGACCTTCTGGTCCATAGTCCAGTACCTTACCCACTAGGGTACCACATTTGGTTTTATTTAACGTCTTTAACCTTAACAGGAAATGTAAAATATACAAGTTACAGTATTTTTAAAAGGGTTACATATGAAATGCAATTAATATATATAGACTTCCATAGAACTTGATTGTTGTTTTCTTTCGTGAGATCTGACAACACTGGTGCTGTTCAAGATGCTCAGTTAGGAATAACGCAGTGTCCAAGGGGTTCGACTGATTTTTGCGTCTGTATGAACCCAAATCCAAAAGAAAATACCATCTGTGCTGCTCAGTGAGACTCCGATTTCACTGTG
Organism: Ancistrus triradiatus; assembly: GCA_025084515.1. Taxonomy (NCBI): domain Eukaryota; kingdom Metazoa; phylum Chordata; class Actinopteri; order Siluriformes; family Loricariidae; genus Ancistrus; species Ancistrus triradiatus. Next base: position 64,663 of record JAJAGP010001614.1, on the reverse strand, counting down.
ACTTAAGACAAGCATAATGTAAAATTGTATTAATTCAATCAACTGAATTAAAAACTGCAGAAGCCTCAAATGTGAATACGTCTGTCAGTTAGATATTTTCTCATAATTAGCACATAATTATGTGTTATTATGACGTACTTTCTCGTAATAATGACATGCTGAAGGATTTATTGTATTATTATTCTGTGTGGCAGCAATATGCCACCGTGGGTTTGTACGCAAGCCCTTAGGAAGTTCTGGTGCCTGCTGCTGGCTCCTACCAGTGAACCACAGGAGTCTGAGTAGAGCACTTGCAGAAATTGCAATACAAGTTAATTAAGAAAAACATGGACCGGGTCTAATGCTGTAGAATTAATAGCCTAGATGAGCAGTATGAGTGTGTAGTTGTGCACTCATACTCCTGAAGAAGATCCATCCTCTGTACGTGGTGTTCCATCCAGCAGTCGGTTTAAACGAGTGAATGCAAAAGTTTCCACAGTGCTAATTTTATTGCGTGGAAGAGATTTAGTTCTATTCTTGTCTTTTATACAAAGGCAATTAGGAGTGGGTGTGGTAGCCTGAGAGAAGTTGATCTTGTTTGGATTAAATTCCTCTAGAACGCGTTCTGCAAATGAATCCGTTCCTGAGTAACGCGAGTTACGAGAACTGGCCTCGTTTGCACAATCTTATCATATTTTTGATGTCATGACTAAGATTTTGTGAATGTTCATGATATTAAGGTTCATGGATTAAATAAAGTCTCCTTTTAAGTAGACAGCCACAGAACATGCATAAAACATATATTGTTTTATTAGAAATGATAATCCAGCAAGTGGTATACATGGGGACTGTCTTTGAATGTCAAATCAATAAAAAAAAAAACAGGGTGCAACAGAGTATTAATATTTGAAAAAATCATTTGGCATGTGTGTGTGTGTGTGTGGTGTATATATATATATATATATATATATATATATATATATATATATATATATATATATATATATATTATATATATATATAATATATATATATATATATCTTTAACCATTCTTTGGTGGAACGACTTGTTGGCTTAGGGTCGTTGTCTTGCTGCAATGACCCACCTTCTCTTGAGATTCAGTTCATGGACAGATTGTCCTGACATTTTCCTTTAGAATTCTCTGATATAATTCAGAATTCATTGTTCCATCAATGATGGGGCAAGCCGTCCTGGCCCAGATGCAGCAAAACAGGCCCAAACCATGATACTTACCACCACCATGTGTTTCACAGATGGGATAAAGATTCTTATGCTGGAATGCAAGTGTTTTCCTTTCTCCAAACACAGCACTTTTCTTTTTTTAAACCAAAAAGTCTATTTTGGTCTCATCCATCCACAAAAACATTCTTCCAATAGCCTTCTGGCTCGTCCACGTGATCTTTAGCAAAACAACAGACGAGCAGCAATGTTCTTTTTGGAGAGCAGTGGCATTCTCCTTACCATCCTGCCATGCACATCATTGTTGTTCAGTGTTCTTCTGATGGTGGACTCATGAACATTAACATTAGCCAATGTGAGAGAGGTCTTCAGTTGCTTAGAAGTTACCCTGGGGTCCTTAGTGACCTCACCAACTATTACACACCTTGCTCTTGGAGTGATCTTTGTTGGTCGACCACTCCTGGGGAGTGTAACAATGGTCTTGAATTTGTACACAATCTGTCTGACTGTAGATTTGTGGAGTCCAAACTCTTTAGAGATGGTTTTGTAACCTTTTCCAGCCTGATGAGCATCAACAACTCTTTTTCTGAGGTCCTCAGCAATCTCGTTTGTTCGTTCCATGATACACTTCCACAAACATGTGTTGTGAAGAGCAGACTTTGATAGATCCCTCTTCTTTAAATAAAACGGGAGCCCACTCACACCTGATTGTCCTCCCATTGATTGACAACACCTGACTCTAATTTCACCTTCAAATTAACTGCTAATCCTAGAGGGTCACATACTTTTGCCACTCACTAATATGTAATATTGGATCATTTTCCTCAATAAATAAATGACCAAGTATAATACTTTTGTCTCATTTGTTTAACTGGGTTCTCTCTAAGGACTTGTGTGAAACTCTGATGATGTTTGAGGTCATATTTATGCATAAATATTGCAAATTCTAAAGGGTTCACAAACTTTCAAGCACTTCTATCGATCTATCTATTTATATATAGAGATAAAGATGATCTCAAATCAGTTTCAGCTGTTTTTTGTTAGTTTGTTTGAGGAGGTTTTAAATGTTGGTGTCTTTGGAAGTAGTGGGAGAAGGCATGTTAAAAATGCCTTATAGAATCTGTAGTTCTTTGTCTTATAAAATACAAACTACAGTCTTGATCCCTTCATCATTTTTTGAACATAAGTTTTACTATGAAGTAATAGTTAAGAGGCTTGATTCATGAGATTACTGGTTAGTTTGGTGTAAACTTTGTATTTAAGGCTTTCTTTGGGACAAAATAGTTATTTTTATCCCAAAGATACTTGAAAAATGGCTTTGGACATGTAATTGGCTGTATTGTCGGTGCAGCTGACATAGATGTTATTATTTCTTTTTCTGTTTTGATGTTTAATTACCCCCCTGTCCCTTGTGGTCCGGGAAATTGTTACACCTGATGCCTGGCTGCCAGGTCTGTACATGCTTTATGTAGTCTTTCTTTGTATCTCTTTATCTACTGTCTATCTGGCATGGCGAGACTGGTCCAGGCTGCATGCCCGGTTCTGCTACTGGTGTGTCTTTTCCTATAAAAGGTGGAGACTGCGCTTCTGGCATGCGGCCTCCAGCCGTCTACGCCGCTGTGAAGATGAGAGGGAAGAAGGCAGGTGATAGACAGAGGGAGGAAAGGAAAAAGAAATCTGGAGGAAGAGTAGTGAGGCAGATTAGAAGTGACTGACTGGTTTGGAAATAAAGAGGTGGCATAAGAGAGCGACACCATGGAGAATGATACTGATCCGCTTCACCTAAAACTTCATAGGGTTTGTGTGTTATTACTTTTAGGTTAAATCCACAACCCCATATCAGAAAAAGTTGGGACCATTCGGAAAATGCAAAAAATAAAACAAAACTGAATTTACTTAGTTGGTGTGTGCACTCTGGTACTTCCAATAGGTTTAATATTATTGGTCATAATATTCATGTCTAGTACTGTTTTATATAGAGCAAATATAGTCTTTGGGATCAGCTTCTGTCTGCATGGTGCTCAAGCTCACTGAAGCCAAACCTGAACTTTAGGTGGACTTCAAATTGTTGGAACTCGCTCTCAGTCATGGTTTCTTCACAAGAGCTTGGTTTGGGATCTGTACCAAAGCAAACACGTGGGAGTTACAGGTTACAGCTGTTGTTTTATTTCCACTGTTTGCTAATGATAAGGAAGATCTAAATGAGGTTCTGAGAGCTGGAGAGCTCTTCTCGTATCACTTTTGGCTGGATCCCTTCAAATTCGAGTCACTGACCTGCTCAAACACTCTGCTCTGTGTCATGGGTCAACTCGGACTGCCATTAAAATCTGCTTTGAAAATCTGCACATCATTTCTGCAATAGGCCAAATGTTACATAACGAGACACAGGACACAGCAAGGTGGTCATATCCAAAGAGGAGTCAGGAAATCCAAGCTGTAAGCATTGGAAAGCCTCTGATCATTTTTTCCTTCCCTTACCTTTGAGTCCTTCCTTCCTTCAGGACTTACAAAGGAGACTTCGGAACAATGCCTCTAATGAAAAGAGCTTTGCTTTGCCTGGTCCTTATTGCAAAAACAGGAGGTTTGGTGGCGGACCCGGTCCAGGTCTTCCTGTGTTGTGGTTTTGTGTGTGTGGGCTTCACTTGCTAGCCTCCGTAATACTCTGGCTGAAGCATACTTGATACGTTTTAATTCAATTCTTATGGATGACAGATGGTGCAGTTGGAGATTGGATCTGAATTCCATCTTAAAGACAATTGGAAACTTCATGGAGTTGGAAATATGGATGTCATTTCTTCACTACTATTTGGTCACACTTCTCGTTGCCTTGAATGACAGCACAAATTCTCTTGGGTAAAGGTTTCCACTGGCATTTTGAGATGATTGCTGCCAATTTCAACCAATAGCTGGTACAGTTCAGACAGATTGTGGTGCCTGTTCAGAGGCCTGAGAGATTAAGGGTTGCAGATTTTCCCAAGGATGACTGGTATCCTTCAGTCATAGCAAAAGTGATAAGTGTTTGATTTGGTTTAAAAAAAAACAACTGAAGTTAGTGCTGGGCGATATGACCTCAAATCAATATCATGATTAATTGAACATTTTGACCTTGATTACGATTAATGAACAATTTTTTCTGCATTTTATCCGAACAAACTACAGCTTGAAAAGATATTTTTAGAGCAGTTCTTCTTTTAAACTCTCCACTCCACTATTTAATTTAAAACTGGTCTGTTTTTATTTTTTCATATTCGTCACAGAAATGGAATTCACTCTCACAGGGACATGGAAACTTCTAGTGTCTGATTAATAAAAACAGTGTAAAGTGTGTACAATTATTTTTGGAAGTACAGGACATTATGCTGGCGATTAAACAGTGTTTATAAGCTTTGTACCTTCAGACACATTCGCAGACAGACACATACACATAGCGTGCGAATCTGCGCGAACGCTTGGCTGTACTTGATGCTTCACTTGTTGCAGTATTAACCAAAATGCTGAGTCACATGAGTATCTCTAGGATCTCTCATAGGCTTATCATATAAATGATGCCAAATGGTGAACCATGATAAAGTTGTGAGGTGGGCTACCAAGAGGCCTGACTAGATCTTGCTTGTAAAAATAATATAGTAAAAATACTATTTTACATCCTATAATACAAATAGATCGATTAATAAAAGCTAAAACGAGTCAGTTTTGAAAATATAGTGAGTAAAAAGTGCAGCTTTTTCTTTTCAAACGTAGTAAGTAAAAGTAAAATGTATTAAGTTGCAGAAATAATCAAGTTACAGACAGATACCTAAAAGTACTTGTACTTTGTTACTTTCCACCTCTGCCAGTAGCTGACCATCCCCTTTAATTTGATTTTGATTTAGTTTGGTTTGGTTTTCAGCACTCAAACTCTTCACTCTTCCACGCAAATACCAGAATCTCCAATGACTGACTTTCGACAGAAATCAAGAACCCGAGTCCTGAGTTTGAAAATACTGGTTCTAATAACTTGTGTGAAGATTCAACACTGGATCCTGAATGGCAGCAGCTAGACTGCAGGATGACCCTGGACTTCTAGCCGCCTTAATACTTTTGTTTTGTTCCCTTTTTGAGATACGTCTTTAGCTTCTAAGCCAATTAGTTGCCACAGTCTTGTGGCTGTATTTGTGGATTGTATTGAGCAATATGCTTTTATGACATAAGAATCCTCTGCATTTGTCTGGCTGACAGGAAGCAGTCTGTATTGGGAGCATCGACTAGACAGGTTCCGCTCTGTCACATGGTCTTGTCCTTTCCTGTACAGAGCAAGAACAGCGCCTTGGTTTAATTAGATCATTTTCAGCTTCACTTCATGTATCGATCTCTGCCGAAGAATGTGCAAGAGATATAGGATTATCCAAAAGAACAGGGTTCATCTCGGTTCATCGTGACTTGTCTTCTCTTTTTATCCTGATAGTGAGTCGATCTCGCAGTCTCACCGCAGTCGTCACTCCTCTCGCAGACATTAAAGCCCAAGATAAACTTTCACACACATCACTTCCTCTACCAGTACCCACATCCCATTTTTGCTTACTCCTCTTCTCTCAGAGGTAGTTGATAAAACCTTTGTGATAAGTCCATATTAAGGACTGAATGATAGCAGAGCCGCCCTTAATGTTGAAAACACTTATACATTAACCTACAGTTGGCCAAAATCATTAACACAAAACTTATTCTATAATAAAGCGTTGAAAAATTTTTCATGACGTGAATAATGGATTGAAAGTGAAATGTAAAAGCGAAACACTTACTCTGTTGGTGACCTCATAGTTGCTAAGCTAACTGCAGCCTGAAAGTGTAGTGAAAACGAACCTTTTTAGGACCCATGGAGACTTATTTCTACTAGGAATACAATACTATGGATGTACAGATAAATAAAAACACAATAAACACAGCGGAGATTTGCACAATCTTATGGACATGGACAATGTTACCGTGGTGTGGAAATGGCGTTAATAAACAAGCATCATGCGTCCCATTAAAGGGAAACAAATGCAGCACAAACGTGTTGAACTTTGCATAAAAGGTGTGATGACCTTTGATAAACGTGCTGACCTTTTTCCCTTCCTTTTTTTGCTAGACCTGCTGAATGGAGCCCAGGAAAAGTGTGAACTGCCTCCTCTCGATGGTTTCCCACACTGTGAGGGCAAAATGAAGGTGAGTCCAATATCTAAAAAAAATACATTCTTTCAGCAGTCAAATGGGCTACCTTGTTACTGCCGAGACAAAGTTCGACTCCAGTTCCTCTGACCTGGCCAGGTTCTCCACAGGCACAAGAGGGAAGCAATATATAGACAGCTTGATCCTGATTGGTGATGATGACCTTCATGGCCAAGCACTCGTTTCTGCATTAATTCCATATGACAGGGGTCAGTCAGTGCTCCTTAATGGAATGAGGTAGAACCAGAACCAGAACTAGTGAATTTCAAATTGCCAGGGTAGAGTTTGTCATGGTGGAGGAAATCACACTTGATGGAGCAGCTAAGTGTATGAACCTCTGATAGAAGGTCTGGACATAACCGAGGCTCCTCGGCATTGCTTCTAATGCATATATTCATATCTGGGTTCCGGCATTTCAGTCTTCTCTCCACAGTCGAGAAAAGGCGTTCCTCCACATCGTCTTATGAATAAATGCATGACTATTTAAATTTGAACTTTAAGTCCTGCATGGTTCCTCGTCTCTCATCTGAAGGCCTTTTCATTAGTTCCCCAGCCTCTGAATTCATTCAAGATTCCGAGCCAGACTTCTTAATTAAAGGAGTTTAGACCTTGACTCTCGGAGAAATGCCAAGCTGTGGTGCGGGATCACCAAGGCGGTGATATTTCAGATATGAAATTTGAATGACATTTTTGAGTCATTACAGGAATTGGATTAAAGGAAAGTTCTTTCGGTTTGTCATTGGTTTAGGAACTGGAATTTTCACAAATTTAGATTTTTTTTTCATTTTGCCCCTAAATTTGAACAAAAATTGTGAATATAGACATCCCTAAATATAACTCATAAGTGGTAAATTTGGATCCTCCAACCACAATGTATGTAATCCAGTCCGGTGGCGGCAATGCATATGCTAACAGCTATAAAACCCAAAAGAAGAAGAAATAGGGTGCGATTATAGGCATATCATGTACATGTATATATGTATATTATATGATATATATATATATATATGTGTGTGTATGTGTGTGTGTGTGTGTATGTATATATATATGTATACACACACACATACATACACATTTAAAAAAAAAGTATATATATGTGTATATGTATGTGTGTGTATATATATATATATATATATATATATATGTGTGTGTGTGTATGTGTGTGTGTATATATATATATAAAATAAGTGTGTGATTTTAGAGACACCCTCACTCACACTGTCCCAGTGATGAGACGAGCTGAAACAGAATTTGTGCATTTGCCTCTGCTATACAGTTTCACTTTGTATTGACTTATTTCATGTCTTTATATTTCACTTATTCCATGTCTTGATTGATTTTATGCATTGTATTAAATTGCTTTGATTTATTCATGCTTTTACTTATTCCATGCATCCAAATTTAGGCGTTAAAAACAATCATTTGGGGGTCAGGAACAGATTCATGTATTTACATTGCTTCTTATGAGGGAAATTTGATTCAGACTTTGAACAAATCCCAATTCAAATGTCCTTCCAGAACAAATAAATTTCAAATTATCATTCCCTGGGAGATACAGGCACAGCAGCTATGCATTTGAGAGGCCTGATTCATTTAACATTTCTAAATCACCTTGAAATCACCCGGATTCTGTGGAACTGATCTCTCTGTGAAAGTCATTCTTTATTCACAGTACAGTCTGGAAGAATGTGAATCCTTGTTTTAGTGCCACGCTGAAGTGATTCTTCAGGCAGAGAGCTCTCCAAGCCCTGAACAGGCCCAAGGCATGATGCTCCATCATGCACAACAGCTGGAATGCTAATAGCAAACTCTAAAGGTAGCAGCAGATCGTTAGCTCGGCTTTTTTTTAGCATTGTAGAGTTTATCAGTCTTCGTCCAAATCCTGCTTCACTATTGGGCCAAGGTATCGACTAATTCTCCACTTTTGAGGTAATATTGGTGCATCACTGGAGCACTCTGACATTCATAATAATTCCTAGCTACACCCTGGATAATTGCACTTCATAATTGTTCATAACATTAAATATTCATGATAACGGGCTTAGCCAGATCTCTGCAGCATTCCTACAGAAGGTCTGGTTTCAGATTGAATGGTTTAAACCTGTCCATTTGTACTTCAGGGCACCGAGGTCGGCTAATCTCCATCCCGCTATCATTTTCATCAGTGTGATTTGATCCATGCTTTGTCTGATCGATATGCCCTTCTCAGTTCCAGATTAGAAATGAATGGCATCAGGGTGAGGAGACGTTTGAGGGCAAATTGAGCTGCATTAAATATTTAAAGCCAGCTCACCAAATACATTTTATGGCCACGACTCAAGCCTCTGGATCTCTTTTTTTTTTTATAGTTCTATAGTTGTCTTGGTTTAAAATTCTGCGTAAATGTATGTGCATATTTATGGAGTGTTTTTTTTTAATGACAGAATGAACTACAACCCCAGAATCAGAAAGATCAGAAAACGTTGAGACAGTATGGAAAATGCAAATTAAAAAAAACTGCAGTGTTTCTTACTTTGAGTTGTATTTCAGTGCAAACAGTATGAACTCATGATATTTCACATTTTGTCTGGTCAACTTCATTTCATTTGTTAAATGCTGCATTTCAGGGCTGCAACACAGTCCAAAAAGCATTTACCATTTTGTAATGCTGCCATTCCTTCTCACAACCTTTAAACTATATTTTGGCACTGAGGATACGAAGCAATTTAGTGTTTCAGGTGATATTTTTTCTCGTTCTTCTTGCAGTCATGTCTTAAGATGTGAAACAGTACAGGGTCATCATTGCTGCGTTTTTGGTTTCAAAATTCTCCACACTTTGTCTGTTGGGGAAAGGTCAGGACTGCACCCTCTTCTTCCACAGTCAAGCCTTTGTAATGTGTGCAGCATGTAGTTTTGCATTGTCTTGTTAAAAAATTCATGGATGTCCCTGGAAAAGATGACATGTTGAAGGCAGCCAATGTTGGCACTGACCCAACCCCTTGGCACTGACCCAACCCCATACCATGACAGACCCTGGTTTTGGACTTGTTGCTGATAAAAGTCTGGATGGTCCATTTTTATCTCTGGTCCAGAGCACACGCCATGCATTTCTTGTAAAAAGAATTTGGAACGCCGATTGGTCTGACCACAATACACATTTCCACTGTGTGATGGTCCATCCCAGATGCCTCTGAGCCCAGAGAAATTGGTGCTGCGTCTGGACATGGTTAATGGTTTTGCACAGTAACATTTTAAGTGGCATTTGTGAATGTAACTCCATGTTGTTGTGCTTGCCAAAGGTTTGCTGGAGTACTCCCTTGTCCATGTGGTTCTATCAGCTATTGATGAATGATGGTTCTTGATGCAGTGCCATCTGAGGGATCGGAAATCTTCGGAATTCAGCTTAGGCTTGCACCCTTGCTTTTTACTCTTTGAAATTTCTCTAGATTCCTTGAATCGTTTAATGATATTATGCACTGTAGAGAAAGAAATATGCAAATCCCTTCCAGTCTTTCTTGTTTTTAAACATTTCATTCATTTCCTCAAGCATTTGTTGACAAGCTGAAGATCCTCTACCCATCTGTTCTTCTCAAAGACTAATCTTTTGGTACCAAATCAGGGTTCTAATCACCTTTTATTATTTGCATGTTCCATACCGTCCCAACTTTTTCTGTTTTCGGGAAGTATATACTGTATTTAGATTATTTCATGATGCCACCCAAAATGAAATTCGCATTAGAATGCCGCCTATCACCTTCACCCATCATCACTGAGCGGGACGGGACCGAGCATAGAGGGGCTTTTTCAAATCTTTGCAAATCTTGTGTGCTATTTTTACTTATTTAATTTTTATGTAGCATGAAACATACATTTTGACTGTCTTGTTTTTCCAAATGTATGTTATGCAGATGGCTTTGGCTGTGTAAGAATAAACGTATGTATTTAAGTACTGTGTGTTTTGACTTTAGAATCAGCAGAGTCCCCTGCCTTTGGATTTCAGACACATTTACAGCAGTTGTGATTGGCTCGTTGCTTTTCCTTGCTTGTTCATGACTAATGCAATTTGGCTGGGTTGGAGCCAAACCACATTTTGCAAGACTTAATAAGAAAAGTAGTCAGCCTTATTGAGGAACTGAGTGTTCCAGAGGGTGTTAGCAACTTCAGAGATGAAATGCGAGGTTTGCACAGAAGCTGTAAATGGACGGTGAAACAGCCACAACTCTGTATCACACACACGGGCGGCTTTGTGCAAATGCTTGTTTTAATGTTTTGCCTGCACTTTGTCTTGGATTTCTGCCCTGTACATATTTGTGCTGTGTAAATGTGTAACACGAGTAGGCAGACTAGTGCAGTTATTGTTTGACCATAATACATAATGCTTCTGTCAAACCAAACCTTCACATCTGGGCTTGTATAAAAAGCAATTCTATCTCTGCAAATATAGAATGAGCCCCTACAAAGGTGCACGAGGAGCTGTGTTAACAGAATTTAAGTGCACGTCCGTCCACTGAAATTCCAGCTTAAACAAACAAACACTATATTTTATGAGGTTTGAAAGGATGACAGTTTGGAAGTGTGCTCTTCGATCAGGGAAAACGACTCATTTTATCCTGGTCAGTGTTTTTCTTTTTTCTGTGGAGAACTAATTTTCATTTAGAACACAGCATAACTTGTCATTTGAACAATGCTGGCCAAACGTTTGACCAGGGGTTCAAACGTACTAGACTGTAAGAATCACCTGGGAAATCGGTTTATCCTCCAGATCTGAATAGCTTATTTCTGTATTTAGGTATGAACCAAGCTAATGTTTTGTTCATGCCAATCATCTTCCTGTTCTTGTGTTCCTCAGTGGATGAAGGACATGTGGCGCTCAGACGCGTGCTACTCTAATTACGGGGTGGATGGAACCATCTGCTCCTTCTTCATCTACCTGAGCGAGGTGAGTTTTGCTTTAGGACCAGTGATTAAGAAAATTAAAACCATTTTTATCGTCTTCAGGTTGCTTTGACTTGAGTACGGGTGTGTGATAATGAAATAAAAAATATTTCGCTATGTTATGGGACTTTCTTGATCACAATAATGACACGATACTTTGGCAGTGTATGTTTTGGGTCTAAAGTATTCTCTCGGCTGCTGAGTTGGCACCATGTCTTTTACACTGTAGTTGGTGACTGCATTCCTTATCGTAATGCACTTGTTTTTGGACTGTTTGTGCTATGGTTGCTGAGTGTATTTTTGTGCTGGTACCTTGGCTGGTTTCAGCCTGTCATCGACACCTGACTCCCAAAGTTTGACCTAATCTTCATATTCTGCATGGTAGTTAGTTTGTTTAAATAATTTAGCTGTCGAGCCGTCTTTACTGGCAACCGATTTCTGACATCTGTCATTCCAAAGCCAAACCTGGGTGTGTCTGTAATTTGTCTCCTGGTTTATATTGACTTCAGTCATGCACTTTTAGGTAGAACGCCAGCTTGGTTTCTGCATCCTGCATGCACTCAGTGCTACATGTGCAGTAGTCTGTCCTACCTGGCTACAGACCTCTCTCATCTTTCTAAGTAGGAGAACTTGCACAATCAGTGGCTGACTAAATACTTTTTTGCCCCACTGTACATTTTATATGTATAAGTATTAATATGGAATGGTGGCATGGGTGGCGCTTTGGTGCTAGAAGAGTTTCCACTTTTTATGGAAGGCCCATGATTGTTGGCTGGTTTTTATAAACCTGCTGAGATTGGCTGATATTGTTAGGCGTTAGTTGTTGTTTGAGAGATTGTTTGTGGGGCTGGTTGGGAGGCTGATGCTTGAATGTTTGAGGTTTGGAAACTGCTGGAATTGGTTGACGTTTGATATCTAATGATTTAGAAGTCAAGACAGATTTATTTATATAGCACTTTTTACAATGGAGCATTGTCTCAAAGCAGCTTTACAATTTTAAATGATCTTCTAATGTCTACGACCCATCCCAAATTGAGCAAGCCTAGGGCGATAGTGGCAAGGAAAAACTCCCTAAATATTATGAGGAAGAAACCTTGGGAGAACCAAGATTCAAAAAGGGACTCAACCTCCTTGGGTGACTTGGATGAGAAATGTAAGAATGAAACTAATGTTTGAAAGGTTGGCATTATTTGGGGGCTGTTGTTTGGGAGCTGGGCGGCACGGTGGCTCAGTGGGTAGCACTGTCGCTCACAGCGAGACAGTCCTGGGTTCAAGTCCTTTCCGTGTCTAGTTTGCATGTGTCCCTGCCGTGTCTGCGTGGGATTACTTCAGATACTTCCTTTCCTCTCTCAGTCCAAAGATGTTGGACGAAGTATGTTAGGTTAATTGGTATCTTTAAAGTGCCCCTAGTGTGTACATGTGTGAGTGTATGGATTGGTGCTTGTCTAGGGTTGTTCCTGCCTTGCACCCTGTGCCGGCGACTAGGCACCGGCTCTCCTGTGACCTTGTTCAGGATAAGGCCGATAAGAAAGTGAAAGAGAAATGAATGTTTAGGAACTGCTGGACTTGACTGGCATTGTTTGAGGGCTTATTTTTTGAACATCTGACGTTGTTTTGGTACCAATGCTGTTTGGGTGCGGATGTTTGAGATCTTGAGGAATCAACCTTCGTTGTTTGGAGGGTGACATTTTGGAAGAGCTGGAATTGACTGGCATTGTTTGGGGGTCTGACGTTGTTTGGGTAGCTCATGGTTAAGAACTACTGGAATTGACTGCTCTTGTTTGAGCACTGATGTTTGGGAAATTCTGGAATCAATTGGCATTGTTTGGAGGCTGACATCTGGGAACTGCTGGAATTGACTGACGTTGTTTAGCTGTAGACATTTGAGATCTGCTGGAACTGAATGGTGTTTTTCGTGAACTGACTTTTGGGAATTCGCCCATGTTCTTTGGTTGGGCACTGATGTTTTTGCAGTCTGTTTGTTGCCTCATACAATTCTTGGCATATTTGCCCATATAGAGACAACTCAAATTATTATTATTATTATGGCACCTTTGGTAAAAATGGGAATAAAGTAGGGGTGTGCGATATGGTAGAAATATTACGTCACATAATTTAAAGACATTCTGCATGTGATCGCAGATAAAAAACATCTTTAGCGAGAGATTCTTAAAAATTGCTATTCAAATGTATCCCAACCTTGGTAAAGCGATTTTTATTCTAAATATACTGCACTGCATCCAGTTAAACAGGACTAATTACGCTCTTTATAATGAAACATGCAGTTGGTCAGTGTTCTTTAAGCACTGACGATATAACACAATTTATCACGATACAATAAAATATTGTCATGTTGCCCACCACTAGTATAAAGCCTCCAAGGTTTCTGTAAATATATATGCATACCTCTGGACCAGTAACTTCTTGGAGTTACAGTGAATGCAGTGAGATTTTTAGCTGTGGGTCTGTCAGTCCACAGTACGACATTTCTACCACCTGCTTTGCAACAGTTCGGTGTTGGAGTTCCAAGGTCAGCGTGCCGATGTCCATACCCACCATTCAGCTCCTTGTCCCCATCTGCTCATTTGCATAGACTTCCTCTCCTGTTAGGGTTTGCTTTTCATTTTTCTTCCTGACACTGTACCTCTCTTATTTCCATACTGGCTCAACATTTTTCACTTTCAGTCTCTCCTGTTTACTTACCTTATCTATCGTAACTACTTTCTTTGCTCCAGTACTAGCTCCTTTGCATCTCTCTCTCTCTCCCTAGCCTGCTCTCATTTCCATGCTGTGTCATTGTCTCTTGCCCTCTCTCCTTCCACTTGTTTTCTTTTTCCTTTTCTGTCTGGTAATCTCTTAGGCAAATGATTTTTCTTTATTTGTGCCTTTATTCATCACTTATAACTCGTATTCGTTTCTCTAGCTCTCCCTCTGCTCTCTCGCTTTTCTTTCTCTTTTTACACCTGTTATCCTTCCTTTTCTGTTTTTGTGTTAAACTCTTATCCAGGCTTCTTTTCCTTGTTTTTCTTCTTTGCTATTTCTCTCAATCTAGTGTTAACTCTCTCTCCTGCTCTTTCCATTGACACACAGTGTCCTCTCGCTTGAGTTTAATGTTTTATTCTCTCTTGTTAAATCCATGATCTCTTAACCATGTTCCTGTCACATCCCTTTCCTGTACTGACTTCCCGTCTCTCTCACTGGTGCTGTGCAATCTCCCATTCCCATACTGACTCTCTCTCTCTCTCTCTCTCTCTCTCTCTCTCTCTCTCTCTGTCTGTCTGTCTGTCTGTCTGTCTGTCTGTCTGTCTGTCTGTCTCTCTCTCTCTCTCTCTCTCTCTCTCTCTCTCTCTTTCTCTTCTTCCCTTATTCATCATATCCCATTTTCTCCCTACCCTCTCTCGCTTTCACATTGACTGTTTGTCTCTTCATTTTCATCTTCATCTCGTCCAATCTCTTAGCCATGTTCCTATTCGTTTAGTTTTTCCTCACTCTTGTTCCAGTGCAAACTCTTTCCCCTCTCTCTCTCTCTCTCGTTTCCATAAGGACTCATTGTCCTTCACCCTGTCTTTCTCTCCAACGCATGTAAGCCTTTCAGTGGTTGATGAAACGACTCAAAATCTCATCGCACCTCCTCCATCGCATTTAGGCTCAGTAAAGCCTGGGTTTCACTGTCAGACCTTTTACCTGTCTTTTCCCATTTTCAGCACTGAAGATCTGTTGTTTATGTGGCTACAGAGTACACTAGCATATGGACCAGTCACCGCATACTCACATCAGTCAGGGTTCCTGAGATATGTGCTGAGAAAAGTGATGATAGTTCTGTCTTAGGCGTTCTATATTCTTCAGTTTGGATCAGAATGGATCAGACACAGCAGTGCTGCTGGAGTCTTAAAATACCTCAGTGTGGACTGAAAATAGTCCACCAGTCAAAAATGTCCAGCCACCAGCATCCTGTGAGCACTGATGAGGGATTAGAGGATGACTAAGACAGACTGTGCAGCAAGTCAAGTCAAGTCAGATCTATTTATATAGCGCTTTTTACAATGGAGCATTGTCTCAAAGCAACTTTACAATTTTAGATTATCTCCTAATATCTACGTCCAATCCCAAATTGAGCAAGCCTAGGGCGGCAGTGGCAAGGAAAAACTCCCTAGTTCTAGGAAGAAACCTTGGGAGGGCCAAGACTCAAAAAGGGACCCAACCTCCTTGGGCGGCGTAGATGATAAATCTAAGAGCGAAACTAAAGTCATGGAGTCAAAGTTCGAATAAAATGTGAAGTATGCACATCGGCATTAAGTGGCCCGGCTATGATGGGGCTGGAGCTGAGGAGGGGGAAGAAGTTGAGGGAGCTACAGGCAGATGAATCATGTGTGGGCGGAACTGGTACCGGAACACAGTCGGAGAGAAAGAAAAACATGAAATATGTAATTAGTTATGTTAAGAGCAGGTGTCTATTACAATACACTGATGCCATGTGTAGCATGAGACCCCGGCAGCATTAGCTATAGCAGCATAGCTAGAAAGAGGAGAACTGGTAGGAAACAGCCAAGAGGGATCACATGAGACATTGGCAACCCCACGGGAGGCAGAAGACAGCAACCCAACGTCTCTGGTCACCATATGAACCCCCAGCTCTGCCCTTAGTCTAGCGGCAACATTTACCATCTCTGACTTTACATCTACAAGAAGGTGAATGTCTCTAATAACGTGGCCAGTGAGTGAACAGTGTTTTACAACTCCAGCAGCACTGTTGTGTTTGATCCAGTCGTGCCAGCTCAACACGCACTAACACACCACCACCACGTCAGGGTCACTGCAGTGCTGAGAATGAACCACCACCCAAATAGTACCTGATCTGTGGGGGTCCTGACCATTAGAGAACAGAGTAAAGGGGACGAACAAAGTATGTAGAGAAACATATGGACTACAGTCTGTAACTGTACACAGTTCTAAGAGCACTGCGTCATGTCTTTTTCCAGTACACATACTCACACTCTCTCTCTCTCTCTCTCTCTCTCTCTGTCTCGTGTTTTCTCTTTAATGGAATGTATAAATGATGTGAGAGACAGGGGTCGTGGGGTCAGAATGTGGTAAAAGATGGCTAGTAAAAGCCTGTTTAAGGGTGTAACTGAAAGCAGACAAATTAATGGCCTGAAGCACAGCATCCATCAGTGCACCCTTCAGAAACCACATGCTCCTGAACCCGGAGACACACGGGTAGGTAGTTTGCAACGGCCTGGGGATATTGGTGATGAACCGATTAAACAGTCTATGAAAAGGTTTGTTATTTGGCAGGAACTATTGCATAATTACAAACACAAGACATATTTGTGTATGTACAGTCATACGCAGTGGTTTTTGCATGTCAGATTAATGCACTCCTTCTAATTGGACCCTCTTCGGATGCCGCAGGTGGAGAACTGGTGTCCTCGTCTGCCTTGGAGGAGCACGAACCTTAACGACGATTCTGACAAACAGGTACAGGTGAGTGACCATGTTACCTTACTTATACAGTGGTGTGACAAAGTGTTTGCCCCTTCCTGATGTCCGATTTTTTTGCATGTTTGTCAGACTTGAGTGTTTCGGAACATCAAACCAGTTTAAATATTAGTCAAAGACAACACAAGTGGTTTTCGTCTTGGAACTCTGTCATTCAGGCCATTTTTGCCCAGTCTCTTTCTTATGGTGGAGGCATGAACACTGACCTTAACTGAGGCAAGTGTGGTTTGCAGTTCTTTGGATGTTGTTGTGGGGTCTTTTGTGACCTCTTGGATTAGTCGTGGCTGCGCTCTTGGGGTAATTTTGGTTGGCCGGCCGATCCTGGGAAGGTTCACCACTGTTCCATGTCTTCGCCATTTGTGGATAATGGCTCTCACTGTGGTTCGCTGGAGTCCCAAAGCTTTAGAAATGGCTTTATAACCCTTTCCAGACTGATGGATCTCAATGACTTTCTTTCTCAGTTGTTCCTGAATTTTTTTGGATCTCGGCATGATGTGTAGCTTTTAAGGATCTTTTGGTGTACTTCACTTTGTCAGGCAGGTCCTATTTAAGTGATGTCCTGATTGAGAACAGGTGTGGCAATAATTAGGCCTGGGTGTGGCTAAAGACTGAACTCAGGTGTTTGTGTTGTCTTTGACTAATATTTAAATTGGTTTGATGTTGCGAAACACTTGCGTGGGAAAAACATGCAAAAAAAAAAAAAAAGGAAATCAGGAAGGGGGAACTTTTTAACACCACTGTATACAGATAAGATCCTGATTCACTGCCTTGCTTCATCAGGAGCTACGGGGATAAACTATACATCTATGTTTACCCTGCAAAAATACTCCTAGTGCGTTTTCACGCACTTAATAATTTGACGCAATTTTATAATTTGACCTAGTCAGATTTCTGCAGTTATGTGATTATTGAAGTGGTCTTGTATACATCATACAAAATCAGATTAAGAAATCCCACAAAGAGAGCTGAATTTTATTCTCTCAGATCTCTCAGATTTCTCATAGCATGTATACCAGTTACCAGTTTTCTCAGTTTGAGCATGCTCGCAAGCGTACCTCAGTCGTGGTTGCCAGGTCACTTGTTCTAAGTACAGTGGTACCTCGGGTCTCATCATTAATTTGTTCCAGAAGGCATGTCGAGCACCAACATTGACGAGTGTCAACAAGTAAATTTTTCCCATAAGGAATAATGTCAATTGAATGAATCCATTCCAGACCCCCAGAAAATCCACACTGTATGAGGCATTGTATGCATTAATGGAGTTGTATTGTACAGGTGCTCCCTGATTTATGATGGAGATATGTTCCTACAAGTCCATCATAAGTTAAATGCATCATGAACTGATGAGTTTAACATGTTTGGTAGAGCGAGCTGTACAGTATCACAGCAGAGCTTAAAACACTTACATTAACCTACAGACTAACCTACAAAAAAGCTGATTTTATAATAAGGTGTTAAAATTAACATGGTTAAAAAAAAATCACATAATTGGGTAATGGATTGAAAGTGAAAAGTAAAAGCAAAACGCACTCTATTGGTGAACCCAGGATGGCAGCATAGCTGCTGATGCTGTTTGCAGCCTGTATTCTGGAGCATTCAGTTCCTGTTTTGCTCTTATTGGCTCTTATAACTAACCTAGGACATGTGGAGTCTTATTTGTACTAAGCATACAGTTCTGTAGATGTAACAATAAACCACAATGATAACCACAATGGAGATATTCACTGAGCAAGGGCTATTGTGAATCTGAATCACTACGTACTGAATCGTGAATCGAGTTCACAAATTTCCTTGACAAAATGTGGGGAGAACCGAATTCGATGAGTTTCGAGGTGGCCGAGAACCGAGGTACCGCTGTACTTGGTATTATTTGGCCTCTTTTTAAATTGAAGGTGGGATTTTTTTCTCAGGGGATCTGGCAACCCTGGAATTAAACGCACCACGGAATTAAAGGCAGTGAAACGGCTGTCAAATACTTTTTGACGACTCTGAGGGCGTTTCTGTGAACCTAATGTGAGTGCTAGCCAGTGCGAAAATGGGGAGGGGGGACAAACGCACTCTGGACACGGTTCAAGGCAATTGTGCTCGGTGTGAGTACACCCTGACACGCAGTATAAACGCAAGAAAGTGAAGAATTTAGATTATTAGATTATCAAATTTGATGTTTACGTCACATATGTCTGCGAGATTATTGTGTGTTTGCAAAGTAGAAATCAGATCATTACCTGAGTCATGTAAACCTGGAGCTTTCCCTTTATCCGATTACTAAAGTGCATGTATACTCATTGATCGGATTACTGACTAAATCTGATCACTGAGTGCGTTACGATCCTAGTCAGATTTCTGTACTAATCTGATTAATCCAATAAAGAGAGTTGGGTTTTATTTCAGTAATATGATTTCTCATAGCATGTATACCAATTACCGGATTTAAATCGGATTTGGCAGTCTGCGCATGTGAGCATGTGGGAAGGAAACATGGTTGCCAGGTCCTTCAGATTTCGCTCTTTGGGCTTATTTGCGTAGATAGGGTGGGGGATTCTCTCGTGGAAGCTGGCAACCCTGGAATTGAATGCAACACTCGCGGTTACAGTTCTCCTTTTCTCATTCACAACTTTACAATGAACATCTGATATGTTTTTACACAATGCCACGTCTCCACGTTCCTCTCAAACTTCTGTAGCCTCAGGCTGTTCATTCACACTATAGAACCGTCTTGTTGTGTTGATCTAATTGTCAACACTCACTAAAGCAGGAAGAAAATGAACTCTGTTTACACAAAGGAGGAAAACCACTGTTGAGACGCTTTATCTGTGTTTGAGTGTTGCGCGCTTGCCAGGTGATTATTAGTGTGGTTGCCAGGGCCTTTGCATGCTGTACTTGGGTAGCATACATAGCATACAGTCTGTGCTGAATGGGCTCAGTGTGACCGTGAGGGCTGTTTAATCTGGAGTTTGAAATGACGCTGGTCTAATACCCAATGCTGTTATGTAAAATACTCTGTAGCAGTGGTTTTTCTGCAATGTCCTCCTTTTGTAGGTGAGAATATTTACAAACACCCCACCCTGACACACTTGTATGTTTTTTGGTTCCACTTTAATTCATACAAAACTCAAAATATAGTGATAAATCACCTTTACAGTGGATTTATTATTTAACATGCATTGTGTATCTCAATCATGCCCCATTCATTGGCTTTGCTGCACCCCCACCTCCTTTTGGAGCCACTGCTCTGTGGTAATAAATGAAAATGAATTTGAAGCTGTTTTGTGGCACCTAGACGGAAGCTTTCCTTATTATAATATGTTGTCTTACTGCAGTTGGAGATCCGGACGAGTCTGGATGATCTCTATCGGGTAATGTCCCGGCGGGAGGAGTTCCGCTGGATGATGTTAAGGATAAAGAGGATGGAGGAGCCGTGGCTCAGCGCTGTGAAATCACTCAGCCTCAAGCAGAATCTTCACAATCGCAAAAGAAAGAAGGTTCAGTTATCAATTTACAACATCTGTTATCCATTAGTCCTCCAGTCAGCCTTTGTCCATATGTCCTTTATCTTCCATGTACAGTGGGGCAAAAAAGTATTTAGTCAGCCACTGATGGTGCAAGTTCTCCTACTTAGAAAGATGAGAGAGGTCTGTAATTTTCATCATAGGTACACTTCATCTATGAGAAAAAGAAATCCAGGAAATGACATTGTAGGATTTTTAAAGAATTTAATTGTAAATCATGGTAGAAAATAAGTATTTGGTCAATACCAAAAGTTCACCTTAATACTTTGTAACATAATCTTTGTTGGCAATGACAGAGGTCAAACGTTTTTTGTAAGTCTTCACCAGCCATGTTCCATCTTCAATGCTCTCACTGATGGAAGGAAGTTTTGACTTAAAATCTCACAATACATGGCCCCGTTTATTCTTCCCAGTCGTCCTGTCCCCTCTGCAGAAAAACAGCCCCAAAGCATGATGTTTCCACCCCCATGCTTCACAGTAGGTATGGTGTTCTTGGGATGCAACTCAGCATTCTTCTTCCTCCAGTTGAGTTTTTACCAAAAAGTTCTATTTTGGTTTCATCTGACCACATGATATTCTCCCAATCCTCTTCTGGATCATCCATATGCTCTCTGGCAAAATTCAGGACGGGGCCTGGACATGTACTGGTTTTAAGCCCAGGGGGGACACGGCCTGGCACTGCAGGATCTGAGTCCCTCCTCGGTTGTAAGTTTGTTTGTTGTGTGTTGCCTTGCCTTTTGTTATTGGTCCCCAGCTTCTCTGCAGGTCCATTTCATCAGGTTACCTCCGTGTAGTTCTGGGAATTTTGTTCACCGTTCTTCATGATCATTTTGAACCCCACGGGATGAGATCTTGCGTGGAGCCCCAGATCGAGGGGAGATTATCAATGGTCTTGTATGTCTTCAATTTTCTTATAATTGCTCCCACAGTTGTGATTTTTATTCACACCACCTGCTTGCCTATTGTAGATTCACTCTTCCCAGCCCTGCTGCAGGGTCTACAATTTTCTTCCCTGGTGGTGTCCTTCGATAGCTCTTTGGTCTTGGCCATGGTTGAGTGAGTTGAGTTTGGAGTCAGACTGTTTTGAGGCTTGTGGGCTGTGGACAGGTGTCTTTTATACAGATAACGAGGTCAAACAGGTGCCATTAATACAGGTAACGAGTGGAGGACAGAAGAGCTTCTTAAAGAAAAAGTTACAGGTCTGTGAGAGCCAGAAATCTTGCTTGTTTGTGGGTGACCAAATACTTATTTTCCACCATGATTTACAATTAAATTCTTTAAAAATCCTACAATGTCATTTCCTGTTTCCTGTTCATAGTTGGTGTATCTATGATGAAAATTACAGACCTCTCTCATCTTTCTAAGTAGGAGAACTTGCACAATCAGTGGCTGACTAAATACTTTTTTGCCCCACTGTATCTGTCCTCCTTCCAATCTCTATCTGTATGTTCTTTGTCCTTCATCAGTCTCTCCTCCATCCAGCCTCTTTCCATACATCCTTTACCTGTCCTCCATCAATCTCTATCCATATGCCCATTATCCTTCATCCATCTGTCCTCCATCCATCTGTCCCTTATCTAAACTCCATCCACCCTCCATCTACCTAGTCCATTCTGTCCTACACCCAAATTTCATCCATCATTGATTTGCCCTTCATCCGTTTGTCCTTTGTTCAAACTCCATGGGCATCCATCAGTACAACCAACTGCCCTTAAGTTATCTGACCTTCGTCAAACTATCAGTCCTCCACCTGTCCTCCATCTACCTGTCCACCAACTGAATTTCATTCATACTACATCCCTTCTGTTCCTGTTCATCCACCCATCCTCTATCCCAGTGGTTCCCAAACTTTTTCTGCAAAACAAAAACAAAAGTGACAAATCACCTTTACAGTGGAATTATTACAATTGACATGCATTATATATCTTAAGTTTTTCTTGTGTAATTCATTTACATAACATTCATTTGCTTTGCTCTGCCCAACCCCCACAGAAAACCTCGGGGCCCCCTTAGGGGGAGCGCACCGCAGTTTGGGAACCACTGCTCTGTCCGGCTTCTCTGTTTCTTCCCTCATCAGTTTTTCATTGCTCTTCCAACTTTTTTATATTTGATATTTCTATTGATGTGTCTCTTCCCAAATTCCAATAACGTGTTAGTTTGATTGGTTGCTGTAAATTGACTTTGTCTGTGATGGATTGCCCGGATGTGAAAGGCAGAAGGGTTGGGTGTCAGGCTAACAACTTGTCTGCGTAAAACTAATACCCACTGCAGAAACAGCAGGAATACTTAGTGCCCCATATGCCAAAGTAGCATGGGAGGAACTAAAACAAAGAAAACTAAACTGGTGTCTTGTTATTGTCTCATTAGTTTTCTTCAGTTCTCATCTGGTTTCTCTGTTCTAATTTCTTCTCCTCTTCTCTTTTCTAATCTCCTTTTTCTTCTTCTTTGCCTTGCTGTCCTCTTTCTGTTTTTATCTCCTGTCTTGTCCTCAACTCATCAGTTTAACTTTAACATCTTCTCTCTTTTTGTCTCATCTCTTCAGTGCCCTTTCTTTCTGTTTTTGTTCTTTCCTGCTTGTCGTCCCCTGTCACGTCTTTTATCATGGTAATAGGAACATGATCAGCTTCCTTGCACCCTTAAACGATGCTAAATAATTGACACGAGCCGTGTCGAGAGACAAACGCGCACTCGGTTCCAGAACACCCTCTCCCTTGAGAGCATGTGCAAGACTCGTCTCTTTCACCTGCAGCCAACAGCATGGCAACCAACCAAACGGCGCGCACACACACACACACACACACACACACACACACACGAACTGTCAGGTCTCAGGAGAAAACATAAGAGCCCTCTTTGGCATGTGACTGTGTATATAAACTGTAAATGTGTAAAATGACATAGTGCAGCATCACTCACACACACACACACACACACACACACCATTATGTAATGAGCCACAATATCTGGCTTCAGATGGTTGCTTCTCATAATTATTGTTCTATTCCAGCAGCACAAGCACAGCCACACATAAACAGCACAGTGTTTTTTACTAACTTTAATTCAGAATTCAGTTCATGTGCCTGCAGAGATTTAAACACGGCTCAGCTACTTACCGTTTTGTTATGAGAACGCTGCTGACACATGTTCATGATAAGGAAGTGTTTTGAGTGTTTTAGCATAGAAGCTTTTCAGTGTGCCGTTTGCTCAAAAAAATAAAGTGAACACTCAAATAAGACATCCTAGATCTGAATGAATGAAATATTCTCATTGAATACTTTGTTCTGTACAAAGTTGAATGTGCTGACAACAAAATCACACAAACATCATCAGTGGAAACCAAATTTATTAACCAATGGAGGCCTGGATTTGGAGTAACACAGTGGAAAAACAGACTAACATCCTCATCAAACTTTGATGTAATGTATTTAAAACAAGTCAAAGTGAAGCTCAGTATTGTGTGTGGCCTCCACGTGCCTGTATGACCTCCCTACAATGCTTGGGCATGCTCCTGATGAGGTGGCGGATGGTCTCCTGAGGGATCTCCTCCCTGACCTGGACTAAAGCATCCGCCAACTCCTGGACAGTCTGTGGTGCAACGTGACGTTGGTGGATGGAGCGAGACATGATGTCCCAGATGTGCTCAATCGGATTCAGGTCTGGGGAACGGGTGGGCCAGTCCATAGCTTCAATGCCTTCATCTTGCAGGAACTGCTGACACACTCCAGCCACATGAGGTCTAGCATTGTCCTGCATTAGGAGGAACCCAGGGCACCTCACCAGCATATTTGGTCCCACACAAGCGGTCTGGGAGGATCTCATTCTCGGTACCTTAATGGCAAGTCAGGCTACCTCTGGCGAGCACATGGAGGGGCTGTTGCGGCACTCCAAGAAGAAATGCCACCCCACCACCATTACTGACCCACTGCCAAACCGGTCATGTGAAGGATGTTGCAGGCACGCAGATCGCTCTCCCACGGCGGTCTCTAGACTCTGTCACGTCTGTAACATGTGCTCAGTGTGAACATGCTTTCATCTGTGAAGAGCACAGGGCGCCAGTGGCGAATTTGCCAATCCTGTGTTTCTCTGGCAAAATGCCAAGCGTCCTGCACGGTGTTGGGCTGTGAGCACAACCCCAATCTGTGGACGTCATTACCATTCCTCATGGGGGGGGGGGGGGGAGTCGGTTTTCTAAACTGTTTGTGCAGACACATGGCACATTTGTGGCCTGCTGAAGGTCATTTTTTTGCAGGGCTCTGGCAGTGTTCCTCCTTGCACAAAGGCGGAGGGTAGCGGTCCTCGCTGCTGGGGTTGGGGGGGGGTTTAGCGGTTTCCTGATGCTGGGTTGTTTGGCCCCTCCTATGGGCCTTTCCTCGTCTCCTATGGCCTCCTCGTCTCCTGGTGTACTGGCTTGTCTCCTGGTAGCGCCTCCAGCCTCTGGACACTACGCTGACAGACACAGCAAACTTTCTTGCCACAGCTCGCATTGATGTGCCATCATGGATGAGCTGCACTACCTGAGCCACTTGTGTGGGTTGTAGAGTCCGTCCGTCTCATGCTACCACGAGTGTGAAAGCACCACCAACATTCAAAAGTGACCAAAACATCAGCCAGAAAGCATAGGTACTGAGAAGTGGTCTGTGGGCCCCACCTGCAGAACCACTCCTTTATTGAGTGTCTCTTGCTAATTGCCAATAATTTCCACCTGTTGTCTATTCCATTTGCACAACAGCATGTGAAATTGATTGTCAATCAGTGTTGCTTCCTAAGTGGACAGTTTGATTTCACAGAAGTTTGATTTACTTGGAGTTATATTGTGTTGTTTAAGTGTTCCCTTTATTTTTTTGAGCAGTGTACATAGTGACACTAAGCCCTAAAGGAACATGTCCAAAAACATTCGGAACAACGAATAAGACATTAAAAACGGCATCACCCGCTGATTATGCAGAATTTGACAAAACTACCAAAGCCAAAGACGTTAAAGCTAAAGCTAGTGAGAGTGCAGAGCCAGGCACAAGCCAGCAGCCGCTGCTATCTTTCTTTAGAAGTGAAGAAGTTTTCATTAAAAGAGAAGTTGAACAAAAATGTTTCTTTATGCTGTCATTTATAATTCGTGAACAGAAATACAATGCGAAGGTTTAATACAGCAGAAATGTCTTATCTTTGTCGCAACAGCTGCGGTGCATTCTGTTAAATCTGCGGCCAGTTCATGCTTAAGACCCAAAGAAGCACTGCACTTAGCTTGGCTTTGAGGTACTCGGAAGTCAATGCCATTAGGAACATTGGGATCACGTGGCAGACTGTTATTTCTGTCTGACCAATGTATCTAGATTCTCTACTAAAAATAAGAACTCTATTGAATATCTCAATCTTCCTTCAGCCAGTGACTAGTGCTACATGGCGGCAGTTTGCCAATACTGAAGCCACCAGAGACACAATGTTCCAGAAGTGGCAAAGAGCAGCGATCCAGATGTTGAACACTGTATGTCTGGGTATCCTCATCTTCTAACACAGCCATAATTATATGACCTGCTCATTGACTTGTCAAGAGCTAAAGCAGAACTACTTGTTTCAAGATTGTAGCAATGGACAGAAATATTCTTGACGCAAGTTGACAGCATATGCGCTGACGATGATGGAGTGTTCGTTGGCTTTGGTTTATAGGCGTGACCCATGATTCTTCAAGTTTAAGCCTGAAAGCTGTCCTGTTACATAGTAGTTGCTCTGTCCATGTTCCAGTAAACACTGGATATGCAGTACTAGAGTTGTGTATAGATACCACGTAAAAGAATAGAATTTTGATTCCACTTTTCAGTTGGTACTAAGGCACTGTGAGCTTCAAATACATGGTCATGATTAGTACAAAAATGTCTATAAGCAGGCACTTCTCTGTCAGGACTGGTGTGTCATGTAATCACGTGCATCAAGTCAACAGAGGTCAGATTTATTTATATAGCACTTTTTACAATGGAGCATTGTCTCAAAGCAGCTTTACAGTTTTCTTCTCATATCTAGAGCCATTCCCAAACTGAGTAAGCCTAGGGCGACAATGACAAAGAAAAACTCCCTAAATGTTGTAAGGAAGACCAAGGGGGACCCGTCCTCCTTGGGTGGTTTAGATGATAAATGTAAGAATGAAACTAATTTATCTAGTCAAATAAGTCTCTAGTGATAGTTCAAATAAACAGGAACTGTGTAAAAGTGAACGTCATCACAGTTTTGTTTTGATACGCTCCATTGGAGCAGTAGCAGAAGATGGATGCTCAGAAGTTCTTTAATGTTTGGCTCCACTTTGAGAGAACACAAGAAGGCTTATAATGTATAACCTCTCTCACTTGTTACTGGTAAGAAGTCATCTCTACTGCTGAAATGATTCATTTGTGGCCCAAAAGGAAAGTAATCATTTAAACCCATTTAATCCCATTGTAAGTAAAACGCTTAACATAATAATGATTACCGTGCAGAATATGAAGATTGTGACAAAGTGCGTTAATGAAATGCTAGTGCAGTGTAAGACATTGGACTTACATTACATGTACAGCATTTAGCAGACGCCCTTATCCAGAGCGACTTACAATTGATACAATCCAAGCAACTGTAGGTTAAGGGTCTTGCTCAAGGACCCAGCAGTGGCAGCTTGGCAGAGGTGAGATTTGAACCCTTGACCTTCTGGTCCATAGTCCAGTACCTTAACCGCTAGGCTACCACATTGGCAAACACATTTTTGAAGGTTTTCGTCTAATTGTGGTTATCGGTATTGCCAAAGACAATATCGAGATATCATTTTTCTTTATCAGGGCATTTGGAATCCATCAGTGCATGTGGACTATTGTTGGACACTGACACGAGAAGCACCAGAACCTAAGTAGAAATGAAAACCTGCAGCAAAACATTTTAAGCTCAGCTGCACTAACACAGTGTGTGCACATCATTATGCAATCAAACAAAATGCATTTTATGTGATTAAACTCAAGACATTTATTTTAATGTTCCTGACATTTTCATAATCATAATCTCACTTGTATTCAGGAAGCAAAACTTTGAAGAAGACTGATGTCCAGTGTACTGTACACAGAAACTCACTTTGAAGAGTGCACAAACATGTTTTGCAGCTCTGTGTGAGTGTGTAAAGTAATTGTGTGTGTATGTGTGTGTGTGTATGTTAGATTCTGGTGCACTTGGGCCTGCTGACCAAGGAGTCCGGCTTTAAGATAGCGGAGAATGCCTTCAGCGGTGGACCTCTGGGAGAGCTAGTGCAGTGGAGCGACCTCATCACCACCTTATACCTGCTGGGCCACGACATCCGGATCTCTGCCTCCATTGCGGAGCTTAAAGAGTGAGCATGCAAACGTACACACACACACATCCACAAGTACATGCACACACTATATTAGGAACCATTATGGGCTAAGTACACTTCACACTCCATGTGGCCAAAACTATTGAGACGCATACCGTCATAGGTGGATTCATGTCTTTAGCCAGTCAGTCATGTTCTTGCGGTTGGCTGGATGCTAGAGACAGACACCGAGCGAGATGGATAAATGGATGTACAACCCCAATTCCAGTGAAGTTGGGACGTTGTGTAAGACATAAATAAAAACAGAATACGATGATTTGCAAATCCGTATCGACCATATTAATTGAATATGCTACAAAGACAAGATATTTAATGTTCAAACGGATCAACTTTATTGATTTTTTGAATACTCACTCATTTTGAATGTGATACCTGCAACAGGTTCCAAAACAGTTGGGACAGGAGCATGTTTACCACTGAGTTACATCACCTTTCCTTTGAACAACACTCCATAAGCATTTGGGAACTGAGGACATTAATTGTTGAAGCTAGGTGGAATTCTTTCCCATTCTTGCTTGATGTACAACTTTGGTTGCCCAACAGTCCGGGGTCTCCGTTGCCGTATTTTGCGCTTCATAATGCGCCACACATTTTCAATGGGAGACAGGTCTCTAATGAAACAGCTTTGTCTCTTCAGGGTGCCCGCTACACAACTTTCATACATTATTCCTACTGAGACATGACATTTACACACACACACACACACACACACACACTCACTAACACTTACTCACAGGCATAGAGAATAAGGTGGAGGTTCTCATAAACTCACCCTCTTCACAGGATCATGCGGAAGGTGATGGGAAACAAGTCCAGCTGCCCCACGCAGGGCGACCGGGTGGTGGAGCTCATCTACATTGACATTGTGGGACTGTCTCAGTTTAAGAAGACACTCGGACCCTCCTGGGTTCACTAC
The DNA here is from genome assembly GCA_025084515.1 of Ancistrus triradiatus. Taxonomy (NCBI): domain Eukaryota; kingdom Metazoa; phylum Chordata; class Actinopteri; order Siluriformes; family Loricariidae; genus Ancistrus; species Ancistrus triradiatus. The sequence continues at coordinate 36,101 of JAJAGP010001614.1, read as the reverse complement.
CAGTAAGTAAAAAAGTCAAATTAATTGTAGAAACTAGAGATGTTAAGATCCGATCATGTATTGGTATCGGGTCTGATATTTTGTTTTGGTACGTTCTGCTATAGCACTAGTGGCGAATCAGAGCTCAACAGTTCAGCCCAACTTTCAGAGAAAATGCTGATCTGTGTGGAAAGCTGATCTGTTGTAAAGAACGTTTCACCTCTAAAATGGCAAAGCATCTGAAGCACCAGCATGAAATGCTTCAGCATCGTACAGTGTTTGGCCGACTGCGGAAGTGCTGCGTTAGCCAGGGCAGTCTAGAACGCTGACCTAGGAAAACCAAGCTTCTCTCAGTTACTACTATCAGTAATCTGTACTGCTGAAATGATGAACCCCTGATCCCTTTTGCCTTAAGCTTTTTCTTCCCATTTAAACCTGTTTTACTGATCATGTTCGTCATTTCAGCAGTAGAGTACTTATCACCAGCAGTAATAGAGTAATAGTCACTTTAAGCTTTTTACTTATTATAGGTTTTAATGAGAATAAAAAAGCTTAAAGTGATTACTTTTGAAGATGAAATATAAAAAAATAATATATCATTCATACCTAAACATTTGGCACATTTTTTCACCATTTTGGAATCGATAAGAACCAGAATCGAGAAGAGGAATCGAAATCGGAAATCGATAAAATATCGACGATACAATCGGAAGAATCGGATCGGAACTGGAAAAATGTGGAACGTTCCATCACTAGTAGAAAGTCAGGTATAGGTGTTAGACATTGTAAGTCCAGTTGTACATCTGTATTCTTCACATTATTTTATAATGTGTGTAAATGTATGTGTTTAGGTGCATGCTCCGAGTGCTGGACTCATTTGGGACAGAGCCGGAGTTTAACCACGCCCACTATGCCCAGTCCAAGGGCCACAAGACTCCATGGGGCAAGTGGAACCTCAACCCCCAGCAGTTCAACACCATGTTCCGTAAGTGTGTGTCTGCCTGTGTGTGTGTGTGTCTGCCTGTGTGTGTGTGTGTGTGTGTGTGTGTGTGTGTGTCTGCCTGTCTGCCTGTGTGTCTCTGCCTGTGTGTGTGTGTCTCTGCCTGTGTGTGTGTGTGTGTCTGCCTGTGTCTGCCTGCCTGCCTCTGTGTGTGTGTGTGTGTGTGTGTGTGTGTGTGTGTGTGTGTGTGTCTGCGTGTGTGTGTGTCTGGCTGTGTCCGGCTGTGTTTGTGTCTGCCTGTGTGTGTTTGTGTGTCTGCCTGCCTGCCTGCGCACGTGTGTGCGTGTGTGCGTGCGTGCGTGCGTGTGTGCGTGTGTGCGTGTGTGTGTGTGTGTGTGTGTGGTTGGTTTGGATTCTGCTCTCATGTGTTGTTCAGGATAAAGGCTTCTTTTGTTCCGATGTGGTTCATGACGTTTTCGTAAGCTTTTTAGGTTTTTCTGGCTGGATACAGTAGAGCAGTCATGGAATTATTCCTCCGTGTGTATGTGTGTGTGTGCGTGTGCGTGGGGTTTGTGATTTGGTGAGTGTGTATTCACAACATCTACCCCATTTGCAGGATCGTGTGTACACGATGACCTTTCTTCGTTTTCGCTTAAGGGAGTTTTATTTTCTCTGTTGAAGGGCATGCTGGAGTGCACTGTTTCCTGGAAATTTGAGACACTCTTGTAGATCAGGTCTGGGTGGTGAAACAGTTAACATGGACACATCTTCTCCTAAAGTGTTGTCTGTCTTACCAGTAGCCTGAAGGATTAAGAACAACTCAGCTGATTCTTGTTGGAATGGCCATGATTGCTGTGTTCGTTTGAACGATGTTCAATGAAAGCATTACATTCTGTGGAACAGGACGTTAACCAAAATGGACTGCAAATGACCATAGTCACATAATCTTTGTGTGCAGCTGTAATGTAAATAGAAAGAGTGTTTTCACAAGGAAATTACATGCAAACGATATGTAAATTTGTCAGAGATGCTGCTAAACACACAAGTGGAGCACTACCATCTGCACAGCATCCCTAACGCCACTGCGTTTTTAATTGATGGAAAATCACAATAATTATAGAAATACAGCAATGTACTGTTAGGACCCTGTGTAGGGGAAAGCCGTAACACTTAAGAGGATGGTATGATGGACCTGATACTTTTGTTTGACCGAAATACATTGCTAGACAGCATTACGAACAACATGGAAGATCAGCCAGATGAACCAGCGACTCAGTGTGTGAATGTGAACCAATTTATATAGTTCTAGGTTTGAGAGAATACACAAGTGTGGACAAACAAGGGAGTACTACCTACAATAGGACAGACACATAAACTACAAATAAGAAGCGGAAGGTCAAAGGTAGCAGCTACTTCTTTTGGGCTTGTGCTTGTTTCTCTTGCAGGATCTGGCAACCCTGAAATGAAGTGCAACATCTGCGAAATGGCTACTAAACACTTTTGTGGAGACTCTGAAATGTAGTATATGCTTGAGGAAATGTCATTAGTAAAAATTGAGGTTTACATCACATATTTCGATTTTAGAAATCCGTATTATTAGCTGAAGTAGAATGTACTCATTTATTATTGTGACCTGGATGATGATCAGATCCATTTAATGAAGAAATTAGGTAATTCCCAGGAGGTTGCGATTTGTTTCCTGTATATTTCCACATTAACTAATTGATTAAGTGACACATCCAGCAAATATACGAAATGGCAGCTCACAAATATTAGAAATTGTAATGTTCTGTACTTTTAATCCGTTTTATTAGAAATTCACTTAATGTAGCAGGCAGTTGAACGAGAAACCTAAGCCTGTGTGTGGGCGAACCACCATGGACCATGTCAATGTTGCCAAGCTAGAGACTGTTGCTATGGGAACAGGGGACCAAAAGGTCGCCCGGGTAACAGTGAGCTGGCGGAGTTTCACCCCAGTGCCATCTGCGTGAGGCTCTCACACTTAGCCGTGGACGTTGACTTTTATTTCACCTGTGAACGTGTATTTGATTGAGGAGTGACGTGCAATGACAGAGAACGATGTCCGCATACTTTTGGCCATGTAGTGTGTGATATGAAATTGTAAATAACAGAAATTATGTGTGAAGTGTGGCCATCCGTCTGTTCGTCCATCCCAGAGGGAGCATCTGCACTGTGTTGTTCTGTCCCTCATATCCAATATGGGTGTAGGGTGGGATCCAGAAGCCAGCAGCCGGCCCATAATGCAATTTGTGTAAATTTGTGGGAATCAGAAATGGCCACAGAAATGGAACACACACACAGGCTGTCAAGTGTTATTGCAGGCAGCTGCACAATGGAGACAGTGCTTATTTCAGAATGTGTGCCTTGAAAGTAATGACTGTGTATGTGTTACTCTTTCTGTAGTGCTCACCCTGTGCTATTCAGCCTGTAGTTTTCTATTCCTGGTGTTCTGTACATTGATTTCACTCTGTAGTGTTGACTGTGTATTTCTAGCGTTACATTTTTCTGTTCATTGTCTACTGTCCTCCACCTTAGTGTTTGGTCTCTAGAGTTCGATTCCGGGCTGTTGCTCCACAGGGCTGTTGCTCCACAGGGCTGTTGCTCCACAGGGCTGTTGCTCCACGGGGCTGTTGCTCCACGGGGCTGTTGCTCCACGGGGCTGTTGCTCCACGGGGCTGTTGCTCCACGGGGTTGTTGCTCCACGGGGCGAGCTGTCGCTCCACGGGGCGAGCTGTCGCTCCACGGGGCGAGCTGTCGCTCCACGGGGCTGTCGCTCCACGGGGCTGTTGTTCCCAGTCTGTTGCTCCACAGGGCTGTTGCTCCACAGGGCTGTTGTTCCCAGTCAGTTGCTAAAAGGCTGTTGCTCCACGGGGCTGTTGCTCCACGGGGCTGTTGCTCCACGGGGCTGTCGCTCCACGGGGCTGTCGCTCCACGGGGCTGTCGCTCCACGGGGCTGTCGCTCCACGGGGCTGTCGCTCCACGGGGCTGTTTGTTCCCAGTCTGTTGCTCCACAGGGCTGTTGCTCCACAGGGCTGTTGTTCCCAGTCAGTTGCTAAAAGGCTGTTGCTCCACAGGACTGTTGTTCCCAGTCTGTTGCTCCACAGGGCTGTTGCTCCACAGGGCTGTTGTTCCCAGTCAGTTGCTAAAAGGCTGTTGCTCCACAGGGCTGTTGCTCCACAGGGCTGTTGCTCCACAGGGCTGTTGCTCCACAGGGCTGTTGCTCCACAGGGCTGTTGCTCCCAGTCTGTTTGCTAAAAGGCTGTTGCTCCACAGGGCTGTTGCTCCACAGGGCTGTTGCTCCACAGGGCTGTTGCTCCACAGGGCTGTTGTTCCCGATCTGTTGCTCCACAGGGCTGTTGCTCCACAGGGCTGTTGCTCCACAGGGCTGTTGCTCCAAGGCTGTCGCACCTTGGCTGGTTCTCCCTGGCTGTTGCTACTCGGTCTTTGCCCCCCCTGGCCGTTGCCTCCTGGCCGTTGCTCCCATCTTATTGATTCACTGATTCAAATGCTGACCTGTTAAACCATGAAGTTTATAAAACAATAAAATTGAGTGAAAGATTAAGTCACTTATCTCGCAGTAACAGGCTCCTGTGGTTAATACAGTAGACCCCTCTCTCCCTGGCCTTCACTTGTTAGTGCAGTGCTTCGTAAACATTTCCTGTAGCGCCCCCTTTTCTTTTGTAGATCAAAATATTTTCCAACTTCTGATTGGGTGTCTCTGTTGTTTTTCAGCTCACACCCCTGATAACAGTTTCTTGGGGTTTGTGGTGGAGCAGCACCTGAATGCCAGCGACATCAAACACATCGATGACGTCAAGCGCCAGAACCAGTCGCTGGTCTATGGGAAGGTGGATAACTTCTGGAAGGTGCGAATTATTTAACGATCATTTCTTTAAATAGAAAATGTTTTTGTCATTATCTATTTGTTTTACACTCAGGTTTCTTTACGAACAATGAATAAATATGAAACAACTTTGCTTAGCCCCAATAAGCTCCTTCCTGTAGACACAAAGCTTTTTAAAATTCTTGTTACTGCTTATTTGCCATTTCTATGAACAGAGAACCTCTGTGTCTGAGAGATTTGTATGTTGTCAGGTATCACAGGTACCTGTGGTGGCCTAGCAGTTATAGATACTGGGCTATGGACCATCAGGTCCAGGGTTCAAAATCTACCTCTGCCAGGCTACCACTGTTGGGTCCTTGAGCAAGGCTCTTAATCCTCAGTTGCTTAGATTGCAAGATTGCATCGATTGTAAGTCGTTCTGGAAAAGGGCATCTGCTAAATGACATAAATGTAGGCTATATGAAACTGAGATTCCACGTGGTTCAACCACATTTTCCCGCCTATAGTTTCTCCTTAACACCATGGTATGATTGTGTGAGTGTGTGTGCCCTATGATGGATTATTGCCCTGTCTAGGGTTGTTCTTGCTTTATGCCCTGTTCCGCTGGCTAGGCACCAGCTTTCCTCTGACCCTGACCAGGATTAAGTGAATAAGAAAATGAATGAATGAATGAATTCAGTAACCCAGTGGTTTACTGTGAGCCCTTCAGTAATTCATGGAGTCATGTAGTGCGAGTAATTCGGTGGTTCAGAGTCATTTACTCTGAGGGGTTCAGTCATTCAGAATAATGTATTGTGAGCCACATATCCGTGTTATGTAGTGTAAGTGGCTAAGCAATTCTGAGTCAAGTGGCATGAGGGAATCTGAGATTTAGAGTCATTTACTGTTTGTGGTTCAGTTATTGAGTTGATAATTCAGTGATTCAGACGCATTCCTTATGAGCAATCTAGTACAGGGGTTCCCTGATTTTACTGGTAAGTTGAATGTATTGTAAATCAAGGGGGTTAATATTTACTGTACATCTTGTAGCATAGCCTACCTTTAACACAAAGCTTACTTTATAATGAAGTGCTGAATATCCATGTCATTTATTAAATAACGTATTGAAAGTGAAAAACAAAAACAAAATGGTTAGTCCACTGGTGGCCTGAGTGCTCTGCTGCTCAGCTCAGTCAGCTGACTGCTGCCCGGATGCCCAGCATCTGTGGGAGAGTATCGTACTGCGTATCGCTTGCCTGGGGAAAATTTGAAATTCAAAACTCGGAGTACGGTTTCTGCTGAATGTGTGGTTGTGTGTGTGTTATCGAATTCCCATCATAAAGTCGAAATATCGTAACTTGATCCATCGTCATCCAAGGAGCACCTGTTATTCGTCATGTGTGATGAATGAGTCATGTGTGAGTGATTCAGAGCTGTTTAGTGTGATTCCTTCAGAATCAGGTATATAAGTATACTTGATTAGCAATTCACAGTTGTTTGTTCTGAGTGATTCAGTGTTTTAGAGTTGCACCGATTTGTAATTTTCTTGGCCGATTCAGATTTTTTTTAATATATTACCGGCCGATTCTGATTTTTAGCCAATTCTGATTTTCTTTCTGTCTAAGAATTATAAATAACAGGAAAGAGAACCATTTTTGTTCAACTTCTCTTTTAATGGAAACTCCTTCATTGCTAAAGAAAGCTAGCAGCAGCTGCTGACCTGTGCCTTGCTCTGTGCTCTCGCTACCTTTACCTTCTTTTTATTAGTTTTGTTAAACATCTTATTAACTTTGTTGTTCTGAACGTTTTCTGAATGATTTCTCCACGGCTTATGTCTGTGATACAAACAGTACGTTCTGAGCTTCCACACTGAAGACATGGCTGTGTCCAAAATAGAGCGCTACCCCTTCATTAGTATCCCTACTCTCTCATTAGTACTGCGCTATTTAGGGAGACTGTTTAGTTGACTAAATAGCGCTCAAAACACAGCCGGGATATAACGCTTCCTATAATCAACATGCATTAGCCCTCATAAACAAAACCGCGAAGGGCTGAGCCATGTTTAAAGCTCTGTACACACATGAACTGAATTCTGAATTCAAGTTAGTAAAAGCACTATGGCTGTGTTTGTGTCGCTGGGATCGGCATCGTGCGATGTGCAAGTGTAAATGTGACCGGCACAGAATCGGTTTTATGAGACTGTTGTAATTACACGAGTTAAGAGTTGTGTAGCATGCACAAGGCTTCATTTTCTGCTTCATGATTGTGTACTGATTAAGTTGTACAGAGAAAATTTGTGTGAAAGCCAGTCTGTTCGTACCACAGACACCTTTTGGTACGTGTGTGTGTGAGAGAGAGAGAAACAGAGAGACTTTGGTCAAGGACAGCATATATTAGCATTTCAAAAGCTGCAGACATATCCTCTCATCTCTGGCCAGCTAAGTTGGCTGGCACACACACACACATGCACATGCGCACACACACACACACACACACACACACACACACACACACACACACACACACACTGCTCAGTATGTAGCTCGTGCTGCAGTTAAAGCTGTCTGTCTCCCTGCTGCTTTATGGCTCTATAAACCTGCTTTATTCCCTTTGATTAAATCTTCTTCCTGAGACTCGAATCCCATCAGTGTGTTGCTACTGTGTACCTCATGACACACACACACACACACACACACACACACACACACAGCCAGAACCTCTAGGGTTGGACTTGCTGTAGATATTAGGACATCACTTCATGACCTCACTAGTGCTCTTGTGGCTGAATGGAGCCTAATCTTGGCAGAAATGTTCCAGAATTCTGTAGAAAGCCAAACTGTGGAACCAGCGAAGAATGTTCGGGTGTGGTGTATCTGTCCAAATACTTTTGCTCCTTCGTGTTCTGTGTTATATTGTATTTCTTTGCAGATAGATCACTTTCTGTTTGCATGTGTGAATGTGGTTTGTGTAAGCTTGGGGAAGTTTTCTCACTAGCTGAGTTTGAAGAAGTCACTGAGTTGAGTATCAACGTTTCTCCCACGAAAACCTTGTCTAGATGAACTGATTCAGCCAGGAGCTGCTTACCTGGATTATTGAGTATGCGTCAAGACAATGAGAACCATGATAGGACTTAAAAAGAGATGCTAAACAAATTAGATGAAATAAATAAATGTATTTCATGCAGTTATTGTTTTTAACAGAGATGATAAATAAATGAGATTAAATACATGAATCAGTAACTGAAGGTGTGTGTGTGTGTGTGTGTGTGTGTGTGTGTGTGTGTACACGTACACAAGTTCTTTACTGAGGTAAAAGTACTACTAATCTATTTACTTATCTGTTATTCATTATTTTACTCAAGTCCAAAAGTACAAGCTACCATATGTACTTAAGGTAAAAAAAAAAAAATTTATTTAAAAGCATTTTTAACTCGATTTTATAAACAGGATGTCTTTTATTGAGGGTAAGAAGAACACATCCATAACATTGAGAGGATACAATATGGTTTGTACTGCAACTACATGAACCTTCTGCGAAAAATCATGGACATGACATCGTCAGCTTTAGCTAAAACTTTGCAGCAAAAACGGAATAAAACCAGTTTCAGACATGAAGAACCAAGATGTACAAAATACTTTGGCTAAATCGCTCAACACTACTATGCAGTATATCATGATATTTATAGATTCAGCACAGAAATAGAATTCACTGTCCCAGGGATATGGATAAACCTCTAGTGGGAAGTGTGTACAGTTATTTCTGGGATTAGAATGCATTATGCAGAACATTAAAAAATGTTAGAAAGACGTAAGTTGTGCACGACTATTATACTTGTAGTCTAATATTATACTTGGTCATTTATTTATTGAGGAAAATGATCCAATATTACATATTAATGAGTGGCAAAAGTATGTTTATTAGCAGTTAATTTGAGTCAGGTGTTTTCAATTAATGGGATGACAATCAGGTGTGAGAGGGCACCCTGTTTTATTTTGTTGAGGATTTATTGGACACATGTGCCTTTGTGGCTGCGGAGGCCACACATTTTTGTACCCATATAATTATTCGGGATCTATCAAAGTCTGCTCTTCACACCACATGTTTGTGGAAGTGTATCATGGCACGAACAAAGGAGATTTCTGAGGACCTCAGTAAAAGAGTTGTTGATGCTCATCAGGTTGGAGAATGTTACAAAACCATCTCTAAAGAGTTTGTGTACAAATGGAGGAAATTCAAGACCATTGTTACCCTCCCCAGGAGTGGTCGACCGACAAAGGTCACTCCAAGAACAAGGCGTGTAATAGTTGGAGAGGTCACAAAGGACTCCAGGGTAACTTCTAAGCAACTGAAGGCCTCTCTGACATTGGCTAATGTTAATGTTCATGAGTCCACCATCAGAGGAACACTGAACAACAATGGTGTGCATGGCAGGGTTGCAAGGAGAAAGCCACTGCTCTGCAAAAAGAACATTGCTGCTCGTCTGCAGTTTGCTAAAGATCACGTGGACAAGCCAGAAGGCTACTGGAAGAATGTTTTGTGGATGGATGAGACCAAAATATAACTTTTTGGTTTTAAAGAAAAGCGATATGTTTTTAGAAAGGAAAACACTGCATTCCAGCATAAGAACCTTATCCCATCTGTGAAACATGGTGGTGGTAGTCTCATGTTTTGGGCCTGTTTTGCTGCATCTGGGCCAGGACGGCTTGCCATCATTGATGGAACAATGAATTCTGAATGATATCAGAGAATTCTAAAGGAAAATATCAGGACATCTGTCCATGAATTGAATCTCAAGAGAAGGTGGGTCATGCAGCAAGACAACGACCCTAAGCACACAAGTCGTTCTACCAAAGAATGGTTACAGAAGAATAAAGGTCATGTTTTGGAATGGCCAAGTCAAAAGTCCTGACCTTAATCCAATGGAAATGTTGTGGAAGGACCTGAAGTGAGCAGCTAATGTGAGGAAACACTCATGGTGTGTGTTTGTTGACCCTTGTATCTGTTCATTTTGTAGACATCATTAGAAATGACAGTAAACTTGTACTGTTTGTGTGTTGCTAGGTTCTTACCTTTGCACTCTATTCAGCACTAGTGTTGTTTACAAGGCTACTTTTTCCTGTTGTGTAATGCAAATCATTGTTTTCATGTTTTCTCTGTCCCATGACATATTTGAATGACACTAGTCGAGACTAGGCAGTAAAAACCAATCGGTGTCCTTGTAAAAACGTTTTTACATCATCCCTCTGACCTAGGGGTGGGCGAGAATTTTAAAGGACTTCACGATATTATATCACGACACATTGCGATATTCCACATAGTTCACTGAAAATCTAAAAACAGCTGAAGTACAAGTTACAGTGAACAGTCTTCATACATCACATCACATTGATAATTCAGTGCCTCATGTGCCTGACCTGTACAGGGGTGTGTGTGTGTGTGTGTGTGTGTGTGTGTGTGTGTGTGTGTGTGTGTGTGTGTGAGTGTGAGTGTGTGTGTGTGTGTGTGTGTGTGTGTGTGAGTGTGAGTGTGTGTGTGTGTGTGTGTGTGTGTTACTTACGTTGTTGAGCCTCATTAGGTGTCAGGATGTTCACTGATATTGAATTATCATTTTGATTTTTTCCAGGATAAGCAGAAATACTTGGACCTCATCCACTCGTACATGGAGGTTCATGGAACTGTCCACGGCAGCAGCACCGTCCATTTGCCCAGCTATGTCAAGAACCACGGGATCCTCAGCGGACGGGACCTGCAGTTCCTGCTGCGTGAGACCAAGGTGAGCTTCTGCACACTGTGCTGCTTTGATACTCTGCCTTCAGGTAACAAGAAGAGATACTGACAGGCTACAAAAACGTTTCCACTTTTTTTTTTTTTTTTTTCATCTTCTCCCCAAATTGGTGAAGCGGTGATATTCCCCACCGCATGTGGACAGAGGGCTGTGAACCAGCGAGTGCCTTGGTGTCCGTCTGCTTCTTTTTCACCAACAGCTGGTGGACTTCTACACTGCCTTTTATCCTGATTTTAATTCTGGTCCTTATTGATTTCAAGTTTCTATCCGAAAATTCCAGCTTTCCACACATATTGCATTTAGCCTTTTAGTTTTCGCTCAAAGTGGAGCTCAACTTTTGAGCGCTTTTGTGATTCTATCTTCCATTAAAGCTCCAGCAGATCATATCAAGAAAAAACTAGATCTGCATTTCTAAAGAATATGGCTTGTGTCTCAATACTTTTGACCTTTTGCGGGGGAGTATTCCAACACTTTTGGTCTTGTCCAGGGCCATGTCCTAATACTTTCGGGCTCGTGCGGAGACGTGTTACAAGTATCTTTTTCCGTGTGAAGGGGAGTGTCCTAATACTTTTGGCCTCTTGTGGAGGTGTGTTACGAGTATCTTTGGCATCTTGTGGAGGCGTGTTACGAGTATCTTTGGCCGTGTGAAGGGGAGTGTCCTAATACTTTTGGCCTCTTGTCCAGGCTCGGGGGCACATCCATATGCTTTTGGCCGGGTGCGGGGGCGTGTCTGAGTACCTTTTGCTGCATGTAAGGGTGTGTCCGAATACTTTTGGCCTCGTGCAGGGGCGTGTCCTAATACTTTTAACCTCGTGTGGAGGCGTGTTCGAGTATCTTTGGCCCGCATGTGGGAGTGTGTCCCAATACTTTTGGTCACATGCAGATACTTTTCAAGCACTGTATAACTGTGATGATGTAGGTGATTATATGACGCTCCGGTCCTGGCAGATAGATACCTGCTTACAGACATACTGTTGCACTAAACACCACTGTGTATTTGAAGCATAAAATGTGTTAGTAGGAACCGATAAGTGGAACCGAAATTACCTGATTCTTGGAAGTTTGGAACTGGGTTTTGATTCCAAGCCCTGGTTGCAGTGGCAGGGAGATTTAGCCTCATCTGAGGCCAGAGGCGCTTCTGAGACTCAAACTCTGCTCTGTGCAGTGATGGACGTTGATAAATGTATTTGACTGCGCCATCCAAGCGCCTGCTAGCTAAGTGCTTCTACTGTACTGCTGTGTGTGTGTGTGTGTGTGTGTGTGTGTGTGTGTGTGTGTGTGTGTGTGTGTGTGTGTGTGTGTGTGTGTGTGTGTGTGTGTGTGTGTGTGTGTGTGTGTGTGTGGGTGTGTGTGTGTGTGTGTTTTTGTACACGTACACATATTTCTCCTCCTGAATTATTCCCTCTGTTTGTGGTCATCTGTCCGTTCAGAGCACAGGCTCCTCTTTGTGCCCTCATGTAGCGTGACGCTGCACTAACAAGCAGATTATTGTGGTACTTATGCGCACACACACACACACACACACACACACACAAACACACGCTTATAGAAATGGAACCATTCAGACCTTCTTAAATATTTGGTCAAGTCATCAGTCTAAAAAGACCTTCTTATACAAACCTCAAGCGTAAACACGAGCAGGAGGAAACGTATGATTCATTCTGTTTTACAGACACACACACACACACACACACACACACACACACACACACACACAACCTTTTTCCATTGAATTTCATATTCAGTAGCCAGGTAAACACACTTAAACTAAACCTTTTGGTTTCTTATTTTTTCAAATAAATACATATTAAAAAATAATAATAATAAGTTCTAATTTTAAAAAAATATTTTACATTAAATTAATAATGAAATCCTGTCCACTGACAAGGAACCTTATGAAGATGAAACTTTGTCACACAATCACATGTTATATTATTAATTGTTTTCTTGTTGCCCTGTAGTTTTATTTTTTTTATTATCTGTAAATTAAGAATGTGTTTATTTATGTAATAAGTGTAAATATATTTTGTTTTATTTTGCTGCAGCTAGTTTTTAGTATGTTTTTGTTTTTTATTTTCATGTGGAATACAATACAGTATGTTTCAGTTTTCATTTTTGTTCATTTCTATATAATTTTGCTATTGTACTTTTGTTTGTAGAAATATTCCATGTTTAGTTTCAATATTGGCTTATGTTTAAATTAGGGCTTTTTGTTTTGTAGACGTGTTTTTGCTGTTTTTATTCAAATCGGATGTTTTATTGTAGTTTCTTTTTTAATTATTATTTTGTTATTTAGTTTAGTTGTGCTTGCTTTTCTTTAAAAAGCTCTACACCGCCAGATGTTTAGACAATATAAGCAGCATTTTTAATAATTCATTAAACAATAAAACACAACGATGGGCAGAACGATACCTTTTTAATGCAAAATGTTTGTTTTATTAGCTACTTTTATTAAAAACAGCATATGCAAGCATTGAACGTTGCGCTTTTCGTGCGTTTCTGGATGTGTGTTTGGTGGATCTTTCCACCCTGCAAAAGGTTCCTGGATCTCAGGGGGCGGGGACAGGGTCTGTGTGACTCTCGGCATGGATCAGGGGGGTGCCCCCATGTTAATTACCTTTTGTTATGGAGATAGCTTACCATTTTTGGTGTCAGTTAACTTTTTAGTAGTAGTTAGGAGTAGTTTTAGCTTGTTTTTGTGCAGAATTTGTGTGAAGAATGTTTTTTGATGTAATTTGACTGTAATTTCTTTTTATATTTCAGTTGTTTGTCGGCTTGTCCTTCCCATATGAAGGCCCCGCCCCATTGGAGGCTATAGCCAATGGTTGCGCGTTCCTGAATCCGAAGTTCAACCCACCCAAGAGCAGCAAGAACACGGATTTCTTCAGGGGCAAGCCCACTCTGAGAGAGGTACAGACGCAGGTGTACACACAGAACATATGTTTTGGCGACTTTACATTTACAACCCCAATTCCAGTGAAGTTTTTGTGTAAAACATAAATAAAAACAGAATGCGATGATTTGCAAATCCTTTTCAACCTATATTCAATTGAATACACTACAAAGACAAGATATTTAATGTTCAAACGGATCAACTTTATTGATTTTTGCAAATATTCACTCATTTTGAATGTGATGCCTGCAACATGCTCCAAAACAGTTGGGACAGGGTCAACAAAGGACTGGGAAAGTTGAGGAATGCCCAGAAAACACCAGTTTGGAACATTCCACAGGTGAACAGGTTCATTGGAAACAGGTGAGTGTCATGATTGGGTATAAAGGGAGCATCCACGAAAGGCTCAGTCATTCACAAGCAAGGATGGGGCGAGGTTCACCACAAATAGGGACTTCATCATCTACAGTCCATAATATCATCAAAAGATTCAGAGAAACTGGAGAAATCTCTGCAAGTAAGCAGAAAGACCAGCATTGAATGCCCGTGACCTTCGATTCCTCAGGCGGCACTGCATTAACACACAGTTCGTCTCTCCATCTACAAGTGCAAGGTAAAGCTCTACCATGCAAAGCCAAAGCCATATATCAGCAACACCCAGAAATGCCCTCGGCTTCTCTGGGTCTGAGCTCATCTGTGATGGACTGATGCAAACTGGAAAAGTGTCCTGTGGTCTGATGAGTCCACATTTCAAATTGTTTATGGAAATCATGGACGTCGTGTCTTCTGGGCCAAAGAGGAAAAGGACTGTCCGGATTGTTATCAGCGCCAAGCTATGAAGCCAGCATCTCTGATGGTATGGGGGTGTGTTAGTGCCCCATGGCATGAAGTTGTGCATCAAGCAAGAATGGGAAAGAATTCCACCTACAAAGCTTCAACAATTAGTGTCCTCAGTTTCCAAACGCTTACTGAGGAGATGTAACTCAGTGATAAACATGCTCCTGTCCCAACTGTTTTGGAACCTGTTGCAGGCATCACATTCAAAATGAGTGAGTATTCGAAAAATCAATAAAGTTTATCCATTTGAACATTAAACATCTAGTCTTTGTAGTGTATTCCATTAATATGGGTTGAAAAGGATTTGCAAATCATCGTATTCTGTTTTTATTTATGTCTTACACAACGTCCCAACTTCACTTCACAACTTGCTGTGGTTTACTAATGCTGCACTTACACATTAACCTCAGTAACCTAAAGCAAGTCTTTTGGCCCTTTTGGTTTTATCAAACAAAAGTTGCTGTTTTTGATGAAAAGCATTGTTCCTTGTGGGAGTATTTGCTCATCACAATGGTATCTAAACATGGCCTTGTACATAAATACACAGGTGCAGGTGCAGTTTTATGCTTTTTCCATAGACTTTATACCAAAGTTGAGCACCCCGGTCATCAGTGTATGCGTGCTTCTGTGTGTCTGTCCAGCTGACCTCGCAGCACCCGTATGCTGAGGTGTACATTGGACCGCCTCATGTCTGGACTGTAGATATAGAAAACCATGCGGAGGTGGAGAGAGCAATCAGAGCCATCCTCAGTCAGAAGGTAACCATTACTGTCCTATGCTAACGTTTGTGCACCCCTGGTCACATAGCATTGTGACAGTTGTTCAACCTCTGCATGAACAAACTTATTTCTTTAACAAGGCAATTCCGTTCTAAGACATTGAAAGATGTCCAAACTTTGTTTCAAATTTTTCTTTTCCTTTTTAAATAATTACCATATGAATGGTTTTATTATTATCAATAGCATTGGTATGCCTTGCATCCTGTGCTGCCGGCTAGGCACGGACTTTCCCACAACCCTGATCAGGATTAAGTGATTAAGAGAATGAATTAATATTATTCCTAATATTAGTAGCACTAATAGTATCACAATGGGGACTGGGGACTGTGGTAGCCTAGTGGTGAAGGAACTGGACTATGGACCAGAAGGTCCAGGGTTCAAATCCCACCTCTGCCAAGCTGCCACTGTTGGGTCCTTGAGCAAGACCCTTAACCCACAATTGCTTGGATTGTAAGACTGTACCAATTGTAAGTCTCTCTGGATAAGGGCGTCTGCTAAATGCTGTAAATGTAAATCATAATCTCTAGTTGTTTTTGTGTTTGTTATTATTAAATATATGTGAATTGCGGTAAAGTGTTTTCCCTATTGTTGTTGTTGTTGTTATTATTATTATTATTGTCTTTAAAATATTATCATTGGTAGTGTGACCATAATAAAAGGGGTTACAGGTAAATATTGGTTTAAAATATGTAAAATATTGTTAGTATTAATAATATTATTTCATATATATTTGTTATTTTTATAATAATAATAATAATAATTATTATTATTATTATTATTCACTACTAGGTGAATAAAAAGGCTTGCAGAACAATAAATATTGTTTTTTGTTGTAGTTTTTATTATTATAGCTTTTGTTATTGTTGTTTTTATGACTGTTACTGTTGCATTAGTTAGCATAAATATTTGTATTAAATAATAATATTTTTATCTTATTGTTATTGTTACTTATATTTTATAAAATAATATGTTAATAATAACATTATCGCTGTTATTGTAAGTATAATTAACTGTTTTTATTAGTGTTTATCATTGTTGTTATTATTATTATTATTATACATGTACATATATAGTGCACACAGACGTGTATCCAGCGCAGTTTGATTAATGATTAATCCATGATCTTTATATTGGTGTGTCGTGTCAGATTGAGCCATATCTGCCATACGAGTTTACCTGTGAGGGCATGCTACAGAGAGTCAACGCCTTCATCGAGAACCAGGTGGGTGTGGGGATGGGGGGTCTCTGCGCTGTCTCTCGGAAGTTCTCCATAAGAGGCACGATGTGACATTTAACCAGATAAAAGCAGAGAGAAGAAAAAGAGTGCTCTCATAGGAGGTGAATGGATTTCCTGATGCACCCTGGTTCTATCCAGGATCTCTCTAAAGCCGGAGGTGTTCTGTATTATTGTGTGATGCATTAGGGATCATGTCTACTGGTTAGAATGGGACATGGTTAATAGACTGTGGATCTGTGGATGATTTGGGAGATGTGTTCCTGTTGAAATAACAAACAGGCGTTTACTTAAATAGTGAGGACAGGTTATACAGGAACAACTCAAATAATATTGATGTTGCTTGGCTGGCATGGCCCAACTTTGTGCCTTGTTCAATCTAATGACTCTACTACAGAGGGATTAACCCTGACTCTATGGTTTCTCTTTCCCAATCTCCTCCGATTGTCTCTGTCTGTAGGATTTCTGTCATGGTCAGGTCATGTGGCCTCCTCTGAGCGCTCTGCAGGTTAAACTGGCTCCAGCAGGTAAATCGTGCAAGCAGGTGTGTCAGGAGGAGCAGCTCATCTGCGAGCCATCGTTCTTTCAGCATCTCAACAAGGACACGGACCTTACCAGGTGAGCGTACACACTCAAACGTCTTGGCACTGGCACTTATGATAGTGGCATGATTTTCAGCAGGGAATGGTGAGGACTCTGGTGGTGGCGCCTTCACTGCCCCAGTTCTTGTTTGGAAAGCTCGTATTGATCGCAAGACTGTAGCGCTTGTATTGGCCACAAGATGGCACTGCAGTGTTGTCTGTGTAATGTACTGTACAATACACGGTATCACATAATAAACGCGGGGGTAAATAAAGCTTTTAACAACTTGGCCACTGTTGTTGTCATCAAACAAATTAAGCCGATCAGAAAACACACAGTTAACTACGGCAGGGTTAATGGTTTTTATTTCTTTTAATCTGAATTCCTTCTTGCTCAGATCATATTGTGTAAAAAATACAAAGAGAGGTTGACATGATGAGCGCTGCAAACTAGCGATGCAACCAGTGGGCTTACTTCAGTTCATATGCCGAATAAAGACTTAATTTAGGCGATTTTGTTAGATTTTGTTTAGGTGTAAAAAGTATTTATTAATTGGTTATTGATACATAATGAAGCGTCAGCGGTATTACTGAGTGCAATTCTCACTCTGGACACAAGGGGGGGGTCTAAAAACCTTTCAACCACTGTCGTTTTCTTTCTCATGGCCTCCATGGCTAGACAGTCTGGTCTGTGTGCCGTCTGAAAGTACAAAATTCACATGGAATGCAATTTTCCTCAAATCAGATTCAAACCACATTCCTATGTGGTTTCAAATATGATCAGAATCATATTGGATCAAAAATGTGACTCCGTCTGACCAGCCTGATCGGATCTGATGTGGTTTTTATGATGCTCATATATCATTATAGATGTCAGAGATTTGTTGTAAGAGACATCTGCCTTTGTTGTAAGAGACATCTGTTCAATGGAAACTAACTTACAAAAATAAAGGCACATATGAATAAATATGCCGCTCAGTACCTGATGGCAGGTTTGTAAGTAACCAGGCATCGCAGGGCAAAACATTTAAAACGATACAAATAAAGGTGGAAATAATAACAATTCACAGCTCCGACTGGACATTGTCCTCCTATAAATAATCCCACTAACTGGCGATCTTTATCCTGCTGCACGCTACTCAACACTGGCACGCTGCCAACGCTACTATGGCGACCCAGTTAGTGTGTTTTACATGCACTTTATGATCTGATAACTGCAGAAAATCAGATTTTGTCAGTAATCCCATCAACGAGTTTAAATGCACTTGGGTAATCAGACAATGAGAGAGTTCCGGGTTTATGTGACTCAGTAATCGGATTTCTGCTTTGCAACCAGCCAGTAATCTGACAGAAGGATGTGACGTAAACTTCATTTTATCAGATAGCTTCTTAAACATATGTTTGTTTTGATGTTTCCTTTAAGATAGAACATGAGGAATATTCAAATCCTTCATTTCCTTGAGCATATTTTGTGTTTCGGAAGTGCTGCATTTATTTCAACGGTTGCCAGATCCCACGAGGGAAATAATCCCACCTTGAGCAAGACCCTTAACCCATGTTAAATGCTGTAAATGTAAATGTAAATAAGCAACCAGGTCCATAGAAACAATCCCAAAAGAAGCTAAAAAAAAAAGCCCAATACCTCCACCCTGCTACAATGTGAGAGAGCAATCACTAGCAATTATTCTTTTAACTTTAGATGTTGAACAAAACCAGCTTGCAGGAATAGTGGAGACAGAGACAGGATCAGGGAGCAAGCCCAAATAAGCAACTCAGAAACAAGCCCTAAACTTGCAACAAGCAACTGCCAATATTTGTAAGCCACTTTATATCATAAACAATCATAGAGTCGTTTAGGAAGGATATGCATGCAGTAAGAAATTGATTGATCAGAGTTTAAATGGCCACTTGAATAATAGATAACTGCAGAAATCTGATTATGATCAGGTTATTAATTGCATGTGTACCCACTCAGTGAAAGTAACTGCAGTCTGAACAGATAAGTCAGATATGGTGTCTTGTAATTTGCGGACACAGACAGACCATCTAAAAATCGGATTTGAGAATGACATTCTCAAATTTCCAGGGGCGTCACTGGAAATTTCTGAATATGGGGGCTAAGCCTTGACTAGGGGGGTCAAGAGTTAAATCCCTTAGGAGAATTTAAAAATGATCCAAAAATGTCTGCGTTATGAAACTGGCATTACATTACAAACATGGGCTACAATTATTTGGAGAAACACATTTCTTTGAAGAGACGCGTCATTCAAAGTTTGCGTTAGGTCAATAACCGCCATCAAACCTGCTTTTTCCATACATTTAAGGTCTGAAAGTGTGGGTGGAATCAGTGGTCTTTTTTTTCCCTCCCTCTCCTTTCCTGTCTTTACTAACAGGTACTTTTGTAACAAGTTATTAGAACCTATTCGAATGTTTTGTTTAAACTGTAAAAATCGTCACATCTGACTGATCTTTGGAGGAGTTGCTGTATTTACAAAAAAATAAGTGTTGATGTTATACCCATCTACAGAAAAATAGTATCAATCCTTCTTTCAGGTTTCAGAGATGTTATGGGGCAGCAGTGCCTCCCCCAGGTCCTAGTGCATCAGATTTCATTACATTATGAATATGGGCTGGGGCTAGAGAACATTTTTTGGGGGGCTATAGCGATGTCAGTGGTTCCTGCAGTCTAAACATAGCCCATGACGTGTGTGTGTGTCTGTGTGGCAGGTTTGGGGTGCAGTGCAGGACAGTGGAGAGCGTCAGTGACATCGTGGTCCCAGCCTTCAGTGAGTCGTCACATCACTGCGTCCTGCAGGCAGATCTCCTGCTGTTCAGCTGCGCTGGAGCTCATCAGTCACTGCAGCGCATCTGTCCATGCAGGGACTACATGAAGGGCCAGGTGGCCCTGTGCAAAGACTGCTTATAACAAGTCCACACACACACACACACACAGCCTCCAGTGTTTCCCCTTGAGCTTGAAGTCGCAGTTGTTCGTGCAGCTCGAGCCACCTGAGATACCGAATCCATCCAGCCTAAAATATATATATATACAGAATGTATTGATTACAATAATTTAATATTTATAATAATATGGGCACACTTACGATTGTAGCCTGTGTTTTTTTGTGATGGGCCCTGACCAGGGTTGAAATATATTTAAAGAAGGATAACAAACATGTTCACAAAGCAGATTTTTTTTTTCACTGCACATTATTCGTTTTTATTTGTTAGATATAAAAGATTAATTTACAATTAGTATTGAAAGGGAAGAATGATAGAGTGCTCACAAATTCGGAGAACGTCCTGACCTAATTACATGTTTTTATTTCGTTATTAATATGTGACTGAATTCATGCAGCCAAAAACAAAACCAAGTTACAATAAAAGCAGTAAAAATAAACCTATAAATAAAAACAAGAAACATATGTTTATGAATAAATATCAAATATAAAAAGTAAAAACAATAAAAATAACCTTATAAAACACTGTAAAAAAAGAAAAAAATATATAAACAAAACAGAAGTTGATTTCAAAGCAGATTTCTCCTCCGGCTTTGTGTCTGTGTGCACATTAAACGGGTAGTATTATTACTGCAAACAAATGTCATTCAGTGATGACATGCAGTCAATCATTTACTAGTTGAACTGATCCCATTTTCATGAACCATTAACAAGTCAAACTTTGGTCATTTTGTTTTATTTACTTTTCTCCCTGTTATTGATGTCCAATTCGCCAGTTTTTCGACATCTCTCCGCTGAGGGCGGAGGTCAATTCATGCCACGATCGTTCGATGGGCGCTCAGTTGAAGTGGCAAAGAGACGGTCCCTCATAGAGTTTGAGCTTGTTCAGGCCGGGTCCAGGGCCTATCCTGGAATTCACTGAGCGCAGGAGAAATTTGTCACTAGATGGGGTGCCGGCTCATCACAGCGTCCCGTGAATGCACCACCCAACCTTTATGGGTGTGCAGAGGCCAGTGCTGTTTCTAGCAGTTGGCCCTTAACTCTGAGCCACATTCTGATAAACCTCATAATGAGTAAATAAATGATGGCAGTTCTGTAGCTGTTACATTACGGAAGATGAAAGGTGTCAAAAGTTACTAATTCAGCAACGGACATACAGTGGAACCTCAGAATTCAAACGCCTCTTCACTCAAACGGTCTGTTTGAATTTTTTGTCCCCAAATTTGAACCAAAATTCCGACCTCAAACAGGGGCACCGTAAATAAAACACTCAATGGTGTGATATTCCAAAGACAGTGCATGTCATCCAGTCCAGTAGGTGGCGATAAAAGTAGAAGAAAAAGAACTAGGGCACGTTCATAGGCGTATAATTATATTATTTTATTGTTATATTACTATTTTATGTATTTAATTTCCGTCTACAGATGCGATTTCAGACCCCACTCAGCCTCGGCACCTCAGTGGCTATAAAATTTCCCTTTATTTTCACTCATTTTATGCATTTATTGATTATTATTATTATTGTGGTACATTTCTTTGCATTATTGATGCTTTAATCATTAATTGCATACAAATATAGGCATTAAAACAATCATTTGCAGGTTGGGAATGGATTAACCCTGTTTATATTACTTCTTCTGGGGAAATGGTTCCGACTTCAAACAAATCAGAGTTCAAACGGCCTTCTGGAACCAATTAAGTTCGAATTCCGAGGTTCCACTCTACCTCAAAATTAGACAATGTACTAAATGTAATCAGCAGCATTATTAAATCTGAATGCCTAATTATTAGTAATGATGAAACATTTTATAATACTAAATAGAATAAGAATTAGTAGGTGGCCTTTGTGGTTAAATGGGGTAACCAGACTGATTTTGGGGGGAAACACTGCACCTCATACACAACACCGACCCCTGTACAAAGCAAAGTGTGTGATCACTGGCTCAAAGAGGAGCGTGGACGCGGGGAAAAAAAACGCTTTTTTTCGAATTTGCCTGGAATACTTGAACGAGGCACGCAGGTAAACTGAACTGGTCACTGCCACCTGCTTGTGTGGAGGAGACACTGCAGCTCTGCGTTATACTATTTTAATATATTGTTTCTTTCCATCTTTTCATTCACCACGGGACCAATGTTCTTCTGAAGCATGGACCCCGTCAAGACCTCCGGAGAGGATTTTCTAGAGAGCATTTGCGTGTACATACCGATTTTAACTCGAGGTATTATGAGTGTACACCCGACTGTATAGTTGGAATAGGTGAAACAACGAGCCCACACTCTCTGTACGCACCAAGCAGACTGCCATCGCCACTGTTGGAACCACAGCACTGAAGAAATCACCAGTACAAGGAAAATCCTGACAGACCCTTGTCAGGTCCATCGACGGCCCCTGTGTATATCATGCGCTCCCTTTAAAGTCCTGTAAATCTCTCGGATAGCAGTTCCCGATCCTAATCTGTCTGCAAAAGGATTTTTCTTCTTCTCAGACTGAAAGTGCACTATGCTAACCTAGAACCAGAGGTATCGACACTGTACAATTGTTCATAAGGGTTTTTATTTATTGTGTATGTGTTTTATTTATGGAGTTTTTGCTTTACAGAGAGAAATTATTATTTATCGAAGTAAGTGGGTTGCAGTGCTTGTCCAGAACATGTAATGTTGTAATGTAATTTGTATTATTTTTTTATATAAACGTAATATAAATGATTAAAATTATATAGTATGTGTGTGTATGTATGTGTGTGTGTGTATGTGTATATATATATATATATATATATATATATATATATATACCCACTATCTATCTATCTAGAGCTATATCTATATATGATATATATATATATATGTGTGGTGTGTGGGTGTGTTGTGGTGTGTGTGTGTGTGTATATCTATACTCTCTATCTCTGTGTGTGTGGGTGTGTGTGTGTGGTGTCTTACGATATCTATATATATATATATATATATTGTGGTGTGTGTGTGTGTGTGTGTGGGTGTGTGTGTATATATATATATAGATATATATAGTCTTTGTGTTGTGTGTGTGGGTGTGTGTGTGTTGTTTGTATATATATATATATATATATATATATAGATATATGGTGTGTGTGTGTGTGTATATATATATATATATATTTACATACATACACCCACATGGTATTTATGTATATATATATATATATTATTTTTTTTTTACTATATATATATGTATGGGGTGTGTGGGTGGGTGTGGGAGAGAAGAGATATTAGACTATATTAGATAGTATAGATATATATGATAGATAGATGTTGTATAGATATATAGCGTATAGATATATATATAGTTATATATATATCGTATATATATATATATATATATATATAGGGATGTATGTACATAATACCACACATATTGTATATATGTATATGTATATATGTATTTATTTTATATATATATATAGATATATATATTATATCTATAAAAGTAAAAAAAAAAAAATATATATATATAATAGTATATATCTATATATATGTGTGTCTATGTGTGTGTAGTGTGTGTGGTGTGTGTGTGTGTGTGTGTGTGTGTGTGTGTGTGTGTGTGTGTGTAATCTATCTAATATATATATATATATCTATATATGAATATGATAACTATGGGGGTTCATGTTTATTGCCATTGTGGGGACCAAACTTCCCCACAAGGATAGAAAGGATTTTGTGGCATCTACCCACTGTATATCTCTTATTATTTTGCAATTCGCAGTTGCGGTTCGCTAGTCACCAATGTGCAGACCTGGGTTCAAGTCCAGGCAAGGCCTCATGACCATGTCTGAGGAAGGGGAGGCCAGACAAGGGATCGTCTAGCATTCTTATGCCTGTGCCCTGTGTGGGGATGGGTGCCGGAGCCCCTGTGACCCTGACCATGAAAAGAGGAGTTTAAATGTTAAAAATGAATCAATAATAGTATTTATAGTTCATTTTATTATGTATACTGATTATATTCATATATTAATAATACATTTTATATTAATATATTAAAAATACATTTTAATTAAACATTAATATATTAATAATTTATTATGATTTATTATTTTTCTTTTTTTATGTTTGAAAGTTCTGTTTTTCTTGTTTTTTTTATTATTATTACTGTTTGTCCTAGAAATGGAATGCTAGATATTGGCGGGGGGAGGGGCACCTCTAGAGAAAACCCCCTAGGGGAGAAATGTTGTATTGAACTTGAATGATGCCGGGGTTGTGGTAACTTTAGAGTATGATCATGTAATGAGACTAGGGGTCCCTAAACCTATAAGGCTGTTCAGCTCTTTGATATGGAAGGTCATTTAGTGTAGCTACAACCATAGCCTAAGCTCTGTGTGTTCTGGACAAGCTCTTCACCTCAAGCTCTGACCCTGAATCTGAATAGAGCCTCATTCGTGCTCTTTTTGGTATCACGTTTACGTCTTTGCACATTTGTAAATACAGCAGAGTTTCTTGACTTGTTTCTAACTTATTTCTGTTTCGGGGGTCTCTGTTTGTATATAATAGTGACGATCTTTAGCTAAGCTACTGTTCTACATTCTGTTCATGACGTGCCTTTCTGATGGTCAGTAGATGCAGGAACTGTGTTGATAGAGGAGGCTTTGAGTTATGTTTTGCCAAACGTTTTGCTGGTGGTTCAAGTGTAAAATTCAGCCTCTTTTTTTAATTTGTTTACAGCTGTTATAAGCAGAAGGATTCAACCAGTAATTAGTGCTGTTAGGACAATATTATAGCCAGAATTGTATCGGTAAATTGTTTGGAAATGGAAGAAGTTTCTTTTCTTTTTCAGCCAGTCTTCATTCCTGTTTTGGGTGTATCATGTGGACAGTCACACAGATTTATTAGTAAACAACATTAATTAAGGATGATAAAAAAAGAGAAAAGGATCTCATTTCATTTTTGGATAAGCTGGATATCTTTATTTTTCAATAAACTTTTCTGTGACAACAGAAATTGGAATATAATATTTGATGTGCTTTTTAAAGCAGCTTATACTGTATGGAAGGATGGAAGCCGTGCCTCAGGCTGATGGAAGTCCGGATTATGGTGTGCAAACTAAAATCTGCATGATTTGTGTTTGAGCAGTTTGTTGCTTCTGAAGGAGAAAAAAAACAAGATGCAGGAACAAAATGTTTTACGAAAATATAAATCTAAATGTCCGCTGAAAACTAGCTTGTGCACAAAGGATTTTCTACATCACCATAGTACCATAATGTGAAACTATTGCACGTCAACGGCTACTAGTACTATCGCACCCGTCGCCACGAAACAAATACGCTTAGATTTGCTACATGACGCTCAGATACCTGACGAATGTCCCATATATGCAGGGCTCCAATGTAACCACAGTGCACATTAATATTAAAAAAAAACTTCACATCCTCTAGGGGTCGCAGGTAAGGCCTTTCACATGTGCAGTAACAGCAGTACCACTTTGTGTGCTGACGAACGAGGTACAGCTGCAGGTCAAAGTTTGTGAACCCCAGTCTCCACCCAAGACCTTCTTAACAGACACAATTTCCTAAGCTAATACGTAATCGTAGGCTTGCCATTAAACATTGTTAAATATCCTTCATTTGTAGTCCAGGCTGGAAAAGTATGTGAACCTATGTAACCAAATAAAAAAAAATGATACGTTAAAAGCTGAAATGTAACCAAAAAAGTTAAAATTGCACCGTTCTTTTAATCGCAATTCATTGTGTGTTTTGTTTGCTCAGCTGTCACTGAAGTGCACAATGTAAGCTTCAGCAGAATGCATTTTTACTAGGGATGTAACCTTGTAAAAATGGAACAATGTACATCATAGAGCTGGGTTATGTTCTTGTTTATCACGCCATCTAAGGCAAGTGCATTTTTTGAACACCAGAGGGCGTAATCATACATAATGCTCAAAGGCTCACATCCCGTTCTCAGTGAGACTCCTAACTTCTAAAGATTAGAAATAACTAAATATTCTTTTTGTTTAAATTTTATACAACTAAATTGCAGATTATTTGGAATTGTTATTATTCAAAAATAAAAATAAAAAAAAATATATATATATATATTTTTTTTTTTCATAAGTTTATTTAAGATATGGTGAAGCTACAATAGAGCATTTTGTTTACAATTTTAAACCTCTGTTTCAAGTCATTTCTTTTAACGTCAGGGCACTAAAGTTTTTAGTTGAAAAACTTACATTTACAGCATTTAGCAGGCGCCCTTATCCAGAGCGACTTACAAGTGATACAATCTTACAATCCAAGCAATTGGGGGTTAAGGGTCTTGCTCAAGGACCCAACAGTGGAAGCTTGGCAGAGGTGGGATTTGAACCCTGGACCTTCTGGTCCATAGTCCAGTACCTTACCCGCTAGGCTACCACAGTCCCTAGCAAAACTTGCGCATTGTTTACACATCAGAAATAAAAAAGGATTGTTTTTTAATTAAAGTAAAATCGATAATCGTTAGAAAATTGAATCACAAACTCAGTATGGTGAATCAAGTCAAATTATGAGAAGAGTGCATTGTTACACTCCTACTTTTTACTTAAAAACACACACACACACACACAGTGTACTTGGATGGCAAAGTGGTCAAATAGAGTATCATTAGGGTGACATTGGGCACAAACATGGTTGACTGTCTGAGTCAAGGAAGGCCATTAATGTGGAGTGTCCGAAATCGTATACTACCCTCAATATTTCTATTCCTTGTAGGCTAATTATGCTCTATATAGTAGTTAGAATGTAAGGAATGGTGATTAGGGGACCGTTTGGGACAACACATATAATTACAGGTGCCTCACAGACATGTAACAGCATTTCAAAAATCACAGTTAATGCGTTATTGATGTTTAAATTTTTTACAGCTTTATGATAAAGCCATAAAAAGGAAACTGTAGTGCAAGAGTATGACATTCATTAAGTCCAGTGTAAGTCCAGTATAAACACTACCCATCTGGACAACATTCTCAGGACAGTGTACCAAAACTAAAGCTACCCAGCTGTGAAGCATGGTGGCGGCGGAGCTATTGGACCACTAGGGAAATGTTGGCCAAGCCAAACTTCAAACTCAGTTGTGATGCTAGGGTTCATATACATTTTCCAGCCTGGATTGGGTTCAGAAACGTCATGCAGCTGTATCAAAGATCCATAATAAATGACCATAAACAATGAACTTTATCTATTTACTGTATATATCATAACATTCAAGGATCCGTATCAAAACTGTGACAGAGAAAGCGAGAGTGTTATATACATTGTGGTTTGTGCTAATATTCCTGTGCTACTCTGTTCAGAAATCGGGCAACTTTTTCTCCAATTATTTCTCATTATGAGTGAAGACGCCGAAACACTAAGTTCTCATAATGTGAAATACAAGATAACTAGGTTCATATTTCAGATCCGTGCTAGTTGATGTGCTTCTCTTCTGTATTAGGATACATAATAACATCTCAGTCCGGTGACCGCAGCCAGCGCGTCTGTTGAAAGAGGTAGACGTCCACATAGACGATGATGAGATTTGGTTGGAGAGATCATGCCTGCTTGGTTTCTCCTTCAACAGCTGGAAATGGAGGAGCGCTAAATTTACTGGCGTGTCCATGATACTGTTGCTCACTTTCTCTCGTCTCTCTTATTGGAGAAGCTCTGTCTGTTTTGTATAGGTCACACACACTCAGGAGCTCTATGGTAGTTATTATTGGTATCACTTCAAATGCAGCCTTATGCAAAAGTTATGTTCCCAGAGCTTAATAAATACCATCAGGTTTCGTGTATATACAGAAATGTCAAAATTCAGGTTTGGAATTGGCATCACTGGCCAGGGGTGCCAAAACTTTTGCATATGACTCCATGAGCAATGATTGGCTCCAGGATTCGTGTAGCTCTCACTCTGTTCTTTGTCCTCATCCTCAAAGTGTGACGTCAAGTAATGAGCTGGCAATGAGTGAAGTTGTGCATTCTATATATATTTTATATGTATGTGTATAGATATATATCTATATGTATATTGTGTGTGTGTGTGTGTGTGTGTATACATATGTATGCGTATATATATATATGTGTGTTCCTTCTGTGTGAGTCTTTCAAAAGTGTGTATGCAGGCAGAGTCCGGTCTCTGTAGTGTGACGTCGGAGCTACTCGAAGCGTTCGTAGTGTCTGGTCTGTCGGACCCGGGGTACCATGTCAATCAGCAACCTGAGGGGTGGAGCAAAAAATGATGACATCAACGATATTTCATGCATACATTCTTTCATTTTCTAACATATTCCCACTTCTGAAAAAGTCACGTGTTCAATAGGAAGCTGTATTATCTGGATCTTCTGAAGACTATGGGAAGACCAAAAGTAAGTTCTCTCTTATTTTTTTCCTGTATATTTGATGATATTGTAACTATGAGTGAGAAGGTCTCTTGTACTCATTGACAAAAAAATAAAGCACCCGCAAAACTCTGCATGCACTTCTGTCTCAGGCAGCTATATAAATGATCACAGGTGTGGTCTGATTAGACACTGGGTCTTGCTACAAGGGGCGTAAAAGTGCTTCCCAAGCTGCCTATAACAAGGCTCTCGGATGCTACTTTTGGGTAGTGTACCTCTTGGTGAGAGATCGTTGACTGATAGACATGCCTCGAAGACATTTTGTCCATTTAACAGATTTTGAGAGGGGGCACATCACTGGACTGAGCATCATTGGCTGTCATTTACAGCCAGCCACTGTCGTCTTCATTTGCAGTTGTGTCAGGAACGAGAAACCTATGGACTCGAACCATGTCGTCTTTAGTGACGAATCCAGGTTCTGTTTGGGATCCGACGATGGTCAGGTTTGAGTATGGAGGCCTCGTGGTGAGCGCTTCAATCCTGCCTTTGCTGTCGAGCAACACATGGTAACTAGAGCTTCCTTTCAGCTGCACAGTTTTCCCCAATAAACTCATGAGATTTTAATCCAAAACCTCCTTCCATCAGTGAGAGCATTGAAGATGGAATGTGGCTGGGTCTTCCAGCATGACAATGATCCCAAACACACCGCTCGGGCAACGAAGGAGTGGCTCCGTAAAAAGCATTTCAAGGTCCTGGAGTGGCCTAGCCAGTCTCCAGACCTCAACCCCAAAACATCACTGCTCTAGAGGAGATCTGCATGGAGGAATGGGCCAAAATACCAGCTACAGTATGTGCCAACCTGTTGAAGACTTACAGGAAATGTTTGACCTCTGTCATTGCCAACAAAGGTTATGTTACAAAGTATTGAGTTGAACTTTTGTTATTGACCAAATACTTATTTTCCACCATGATTTGCAATTAAATTCTTTAAAAATCCTACAATGTGATTTCCTGGATTTTTTTTCTCATTTTGTCTCTCATAGTTGAAGTGTAGCTATGATGAAAATTACAGACCTCTCTCATCTTTCTAAGTAGGAGAACTTGCACAATCAGTGGCTGACTAAATACTTTTTTTGCCCCACTGTACATATATCATCATTCACACAAGTTTCGATTCCAACAACTCCTTATTGGTGAGTTGTTGGGTTTTTTGTCAATAAGTGTATTTAAGATGTTATTTGTTCATTGTAAAAATACAAATTTGTATTTTTACGCCATGTGGTTACATTTTATGTATTTGCAAATTCTGTACTGAAACTCATATAAATAGAAACCTTGCAAAAAAAGATAATTTCATTATGAATAGTTAAATATGTTTGATTTCTGAGAGTTACAATGTATGTTACTACATATGCAGTATGCAGTGTGGGGTTTGGGACGCAGCCTTGTCTTAAGGTTAAGCTACCAGACTAGCTAACTACTTGTCGACCAGTTTGAATTTCAGAATTTAGACTTTTAATTTCAGTAGTGAAGCCTGTTAAGTTAGCAAAGGCTAGCTGAGCATGTGATCTCCGTGGCTGAATGAATCTGGGAATTAGTTTTACCTGTTTTCATCAGTCACATCTGTGTAAGGACTAAGCTTTTAAAGGATTTTCTTGGCATGCTGTTTCACTGTGAAGCACTCAAAGCAGATCTTTCTAAGCTAACAGCTAACACATGTTAGCATCAGACTGTAAAATCTCACTTGATCCCGTAGGCGAGGATGATGAGTCCGATCACAATGCCCATGGCAGCGTCCAGGTACCAAACCTTCGGGTTGTGCTTGAAAACCTCAGCACTGATGAGAATGGAGAAGCCCATAACTCCGCCCACCAGCGAGTTAAAACCTGCAGGTAAGCAATATATAAGGTTAAAAATGTAACATCTTCTTATACACCTCCTTCATTCTACACTCATTGTCCTTTTTATCCGTTCCACTTCTCACTTTGTAGTTCTACAATTACAGACTGTAGTCCATCTGTTTCTCCACATACTTTGTTCGTCCCCTTTACTCTGTTCTCTAATGGTCAGGACCCCCACAGATCTGGTACTATTTGGGTGGTGGATCACTCTCAGAACTGCAATGACACTGATGTGGTGGTGTGTTAGTGTCTGTTGTTCTGGTACAATTGGATCAGACACAGCAGTGCTGCTGGAGGTTTTTAAACACTGTTAACTCACTGTGCACTCTATCACATTTCTCCACCTTGTAGCTGTAAAGTCAATAAAGCTCATCTGTTGTTGCAGTTTGTGTTAGTCATCCTCTAATCCTTCATCAGTGCTCACAGGATGCTGGTGGCTGGACATTTTTGGTTGGTGGACTATTTGAGGTGTTTAAAAACTCCAGCAACACTGCTGTGTCTGATCCACACATAGCAGAACAATATACACGGGGGTCCTGACCATTAGAGAAAAAAGTAAAGGGGACTAACAAAGAATGTAGAGAAACAGATGGACTACAGTCTGTAATTGTAGAACTACAAAGTGCTTCTATATGGTAAGTGGAACTGATAAAATGTTGAGTGAGTGCAGAAACATGATGGTGTAGCTAATAAAGTGATCGGTGCGTGTATGTGTGTATAAAAAATATCTTAAATTACAACCGTTCTCGGTTTGTGATTACATATGCAGTTCCACTGCTTGACCAGCAGACGCCACCATTCACATACAATTCATATTCATTCTATAGATATCTGGAAGTACTTGTAGTACAATTCTGAATTGGTAGCCATTTCATGGATGCTGCATTTAATTCCAGAGTTGCCAGATCCCAAAAGAAAAACAACCAACCAGGTCTATGAAAGAAAAGCTGTGAAGAGGCGATGTCTCTTAGAATAATGTGTTTTAGTTCTGTGATAAATTCTGAGGTGACAGAATCAGAAAAGCAAGTGATCTCTTTAGGCTATATTAATGACACTAAATCATGCATAAACCCACAGCATATAGTGTTTAGATATAGGGACTGTGGTAGCCTAGCGGTTAGGGTACTGGACTCTGGACCAGAAGGTCCAGGGTTCAAATCCCACCTCTGCCAAGCTGCCACTGTTGGGTCCTTGAGCAAGGCCCTTAACCCACAATTGCTTGGATTGTAAGATTGTACCAATTGTAAGTCGCTCTGGATAAGGGCGTCTGCTAAATGCTATAAAGAAATGGATTGCTTATCAAATTTAGTAAGAAAAACTGCAAGAATATACAGTATATTAGGGGACGTGTTAATAGGATAATTTTGTATAACATAATACTAATCCGTATTACAGAGATTACCGAGTAACTGTATTCTTTATCCTTTTTGCTCCACATTTTGCTCTTGTCTTCTGGAAAGACGTGCTGCAGTAATAAAATGTTCCGGTTTAGGATTAACTTTCCCAGTGCAGGTGTTGAATTTCACACCCTGCTGCTGAATTTAGGTCCACCTTAGTCACTGTTTGTAGGTCAGCGTGCATGTGCTGTGGGTTATCTTTGCCTTTTTATCTCCACAGCACAATGTTAATGTTGTTTAACTTACAGAATTCCCCAAAAACGCTGCCTTCATTAACACTTCGTTGGCACATTCAAGAGGTGAAGCTAAGCTGGCTTGAAAGGAGACGGCAGAATTAGTGATTCAACTGCAGTGTTCAGTGAGCATGATGTACACGGGTGCAAGAAAGTTTGTGATTCCCTTGGACTGACCTAGATAAAGATCGGGTTGCATTTTAAGCGGAATTAACGCATGAGGGTTCGTCTGAAGATCTCATAATATTGAGTGTTATCCGATTATAAATGGGTTTCTGTAGTTACCTGATTATTCATGTGGTCATATAAACAGCATACTCTGATTGCTTAGATTGGATTAAGGCCTAGATATCCAGAGGCTTTCACTCAGTAGT
The DNA here is from genome assembly GCA_025084515.1 of Ancistrus triradiatus. Taxonomy (NCBI): domain Eukaryota; kingdom Metazoa; phylum Chordata; class Actinopteri; order Siluriformes; family Loricariidae; genus Ancistrus; species Ancistrus triradiatus. Next base: position 4,053 of record JAJAGP010001614.1, on the reverse strand, counting down.
CGGATTTATCCGTGCATGTATAACCTTTTCTCAGTCTGCGCATGCAACGTAAGGGGGGTAGAGCAGTGGTCCTTGAACTTTTTCTGCAGTACCCCCCTTTTGAAGATCCAAGAGCCTCCATACGCACACGTCTTTTGCCTCTGAACTCCACGGAAATGTATTTTAAACATTCTAAATCATACAAAACTAATCTAAAAATCTAAATAAAGTGGCAAATCACCTTTCCAGTGGAATTATTACAAGTGACATGCATTACATATTATACATTTTTACTGTGTAACATGCTCAAACATGCCTCATTCATTTGCCTTGCTGCACCCCCATCCCCTTTAAGGAACCACTTTCTGGGTGTAGAGCTGTCACGGAAGTGGCCAGCAGAATCAGATGGTTGCCAGGTCAGCTTATGTTAAGAGACTTCACTACTTTTGGGCTTGTTCCCATAGACCTGGTTGCTCGTTTCTCTCACGGGATCTGGCAACCCTGGATTGAAACAGCTACCAAACACATTTGGGGAGACTCTGAAGTTTGTCACATCCTTCTGTAAAGTGTTATTGGCTGGTTGCAAAGTAGTAAATGATCCTATTATTGCTGAGTCATGCAAACCTGGAGCTTACCCTTTATGTAATTACCCAAGTGCATGAAAAGCCACTGACTAGATTACTGACGAAGTCTGATTTTCTGCAGTTATCGGATTATTTAGTGCATGTAAACACACTCACTGCTGTCCTTCTGTACAGCTTCTAGGCCAAGACTGAACCTCTCTCGGCCAGCAGTGAAGTGGGAGGGATAAAGGGCAAATGGAGGTGATTCAGCAAATGAAACCTACCATCAGTGATGAGAGCCCTGCTGGTGAGAACTCTTCCCAGCATGCACTTGAGTATAGCCAGAATGAAACAGGCCAGGCCGCTGATCACTGAGACACTGTAGAGGAAGCCGCCCTATGAGAGAGGGAGGGAGAGAGAGAGAGAGAAGATGCACAGATGCAACAGATGGATGTTGACAGAAGGTTGCAGAAAGAGGAAGTGCTGAATGAAAGACGAGCAAGAGCCTGGGTGAGAGAGCGAGAGAGAGAGAGAGAGTGGGCTGCATTCTCAGTCTTAGCAAAATCATTAATATTGCAATACCAGCCTTCTAGCCAAGAACTGCAGTGCTGCAAGGTTTTTTTTTTTTTTTTTTTTTTTTTTGCTTATTAAAACACAAATGTTCCACATCACTCTCTCTCTCTCTCTCTCTCTCCTCTCTCTCATACACACACACACAACACACACACACACAATGCATAAATATGAACGTGTCAATTTATCATCTCTAACAGCCTGATGAATCTGCAGCGTCAAAAATCTCCACAAGGGGAAGAAATAAAAACCCAGCTCTGTTTATCTGGGACACATCCAGAGTAAAGAACAACAAGTTCCTGCCCCAAGTGAGAGAGGGATGAATGAGGGAGGCTGAACCCTCATTTATCCCTGAAAACAGGCATCTACGAAAAGCTCAATCTCTATCAGAGCCCAGTCGATGAGCTGCCATCGACCAGGCTCTGCCAAGGGACGTCGGATCTGAATTCAATATCATTGTCGGGTGAAAATCCCAGGACAACAAAGGTGCTTTGATGCAGCAACTGACATCACATGTAGCTTTATAAACCAAACAAAAGTGCAAAAAATAAGGGAATTCCATGTAAATGCATGGAGTCCTGGCCTGAGTTTTTTTTTTTTTTTTTTAATATTATTTAAATTCTTGAGCCTCAAAAGGTTTCTGTCTCAAACCTTGGTGAGGGCCGTGGTGGAGGCAGGCTTAGAAATTCAGTCCAGACCTACAGATTCCAGCTCTTAGGGTGTACTGGCACTAGTCGATTCAAGCGCGGTTCGTATGACTAGTGTGAATGCTCCCAATCGTGCCGGGGTGCGATTCATGAAACGGGCTCGGGTGCGCTTGAAAGAGGTAGGCTGGAGCACGATTCACTGGACTCCAGCACTGTTCATACAGCCGTTCTTGAAAGTTTGTGAACCCTTTACAATTTTCTATATTTCTGTATAAATATGACCTAAAACATCATCAGATTTTCACACAAGTCCTAAAAGTAGATAACTTTTAAACAAATGAGACAAAAATATTATACTTGGCCATTTATTTATTGAGGAAAATGATCCAATATTACAAATTAGTGAGAGGTAAAAGTATGTGAACCTTTGCTTTCAGTATCTGGTCTGACCCCCCTGTGCAGCAATAACTGCAACTAAACGTTTCCTGTAACTGTTGATCAGTCCTGCACACCGGCTTGGAGGCATTTTAGTTGTTCATTCCTCCGTACAGAACAGCTTCAGCTTCAGATTAATCTCAGGACTTTGACTTGGCCATTCCAAAACATGAACTTTATTCTTCTTTAACCATTCTTTGGTAGAACGACTTGTGTGCTTAGGGTCGTTGTCTTGCTGCATGACCCACCTTCTCTTCAGATTCAGTTCATGGACAGATGTCCTGATATTTTCCTTTAGAATTCTCTGCTATAAATCAGAATTCATTGTTCCATCAATGATTTCAAGGCGTTCTGGCCCAGATGCAGCAAAACAGGCCCAAACCATGATACTACCACCACCATGTTTCACAGATGGGATAAGGTTCTTTCCTTTCTCCAAACATAACGCTTTTGTTTTAAGCCAAAAAGTTCTATTTTGGTCTCATCCATCCACAAAACATCTTTCCAATAGCGATTGATGATGACGATGACATCGATTGTCCGACTGTGTCATTACACAAACGTAGCGGCGAAGGGTTCACTGAGGTCTGTGGCTGAGGTGAGCTTTTTACTTGAGATATGGGCTGATGAAAGCATAACGATTCAATTAGACAAGAAACAAAGCAGTAATATTTCGGGCTCCAGCGTGGAAAACAGTGTCAGCTGATTCAGTGAAAAAACAGATACAATCTCCAAATAGATAGAATCCCTCCAGGGCTTCCAAAGTCACAATCTTAGATTCGGACATGCTATTCTTTTAAAGAAGAATCCAGTTCAGGGTTTTCTAAACCTACTGTGGTGATTCCAATCACTTGGTGTGATCAAATATACCATCCATTTGTTGTTCTGCTGGCACTCCTTCCAAACATTTATTGTGTTCGGAAAACCTAATTGTTGGGTTAACAATGGCTATGTTAGACTATGTTGCTATTTTTATAACGACTGCCTGAAATCTAATTCATTTATGCATTTTGATGGATGACTAAGGGAATTTAGCCTGGGTGGCACCTTGAATTTGCACTGCAGTGAAACAGGAAGCCCTGGGTGAGCACTCCTAAACAGTCAGGTGAAATAGAAATGCAAAACATTTTAATGGGGACATATTTCAGTTACAGTGTAAGACGTCTGAAGGGTGCCAATAGCCTTTAAGAGCTGAATGTGGCCTTTATATTCCAATCAGTACGTAGCGTGGTTTATTGCTTAGGGCGGAAAGGTCTCATAGGACTACATAAGCAGGTAAACACACACACACACACACAGACAATCCCTGCTGGAGCTCAGTTTAGCTCACACACCCTGCTGGAATAACCTGATTAATGTTTAATTATCCAACCAGGGTAATTAGACTGAGTGACTGAGTGACTGAGTGACTGAGTGAGAGAAACATGAGAAATGACAAAATCCTAACATACAGTCTGTAAAATGCTTGAAATGAATGTCACATGGGGGCACCCTGATCTCCCTTGACCCACAGTAACACTGAAACCCAAAAGATGGAAGCAGGGACACAGACAGAAAGCACCAGAACGCAGTCCTGACCCGAGATGCCACCGATGGGGAGTCGGTCAGCACAACACGGTCTGACTGGTGGGAAGCCAGTACTTCAGACACATATGAACTGGGAATCCCGCCTGCTGGTAGAGGGTGGCCTGGGCCATAAGCAAGGGATAGCCACACTCCCTGCAGTACCAACATACAATCTGACCAACAGACAAATCCATGCCAGGGGAAGAATATGAAACAGGGAGGCTCAGCGATAGATACTGAAGTGGATAAATGCTATCAATAAATACAGTACATATATTCAGACCAAGAGT